>JBBPKO010000002.1:186031-201427 GCA_038089295.1 Xerocomus amazonicus
ATGTATGCTCCTGTCCAGCCCACTTTTGTTCCACACTATGTCAGTGCGGTTCCGGCAGTTTGGCCCACCGTGGGTTTGCCATACGTTCCATTCAGGCACCACCCCGAGGTTGACTACACGACGAGTTCTCTTCCTGTCCCACAGTATACATATTGGGCTCCTATGAGCTGTTCTTCTGCAGTGCAACACTCCCAGCCCATGCAGACGCCTAACTATTATGTAGGACAAGATCACACCCGCGGATACTCTGTCACTGGATTTGAGTACAGATGTCACAATGCGGCTGGGTGCCACATCCAACCATCGACCTCTTGGACTCCACTGCACCAGTTTGGCTACGCCACATCTAGACAATCGCTTGTTGTGCGCCCCCCACCAACGAATTATCAGTCAACTTGGCTACGGGTTTGAAGACTAGTTGCTCAGATTCTGCAAGATAGATTTCGCTTCGTTTCGGTTTCGTTCTCGCCATCGTAAACGCTGCACCTTGCCATGCCATGGTGCCCTAATTTCCGCTCTCTAACTCCGCTATGCCCCTCTTTTGAGACTTGTGAATACTGGATCACTATTGTCTCTGGCTCTGTTTCATACAATTTCTGGGTCCCGCTATGAAGACATATCCATCCCGTCTCGGTGGACCATGCACTTGTTCCATCATCTTTTGACAATTTCGACTGCGTAAACACTATTTATGCATGTCGCCATCCACTCCAGGAACGACCCAGTCGTTTTGCAGAGGAAGGTTGATATCCTCGGACTATCCCCCTTATCCCATATTGCTGTTCATGGATTGAACATCCACGGCCACCCGGTTCGCTGTTTTCATCGTCGATGTATCAAATTCTCATTCGGTACCTTCGCCTCGCTAACCTAATCATCCCTTTGACGACCTAGTTTCGTGCCTTTGGTCTTCGCGATTTTTTCTTGCTACGTTCTTCCCTTTTGCAACACATCATGAAACCGCAAAAACATGCAGAAAATCATCAAGTTTAAAAATATTTTCTTTTTTCCAGCCATTCACCATCGATTATTCATTTTAGAGCTTGATGCACATCCTCCCGGTTCGATCACCATCGGGATAGCGATTGCTTTGCATACTATAGCTCTGCTTTCTCACTCGTTCCGTTCGCGCCAGCATGGGTAAGTAGTTATACCTTCCGCGAGAGAACCTGTACGTAGGGTACTTAGTTCAAGTACTCAAACCGCTCAATGTTCAAAACGGTTTACTTCGCGGCATTCTGCTCGCTCCGGTGGAAAGGTGTGGCGGTGGTAGTGTGGATAGAGCCCCGATCACACAACTGGCTGGCAACTACTTGATTGATTGCATTCCCAGTGCGAAGGTAGTACTGAACTCGCCATCAGTCTATTAAATGCGTACTAATACAAATGGCACCTATCACCCGAGTGAGGCGGAATCAATCCTACGGAATGAGGTGACTTACCTCAACATCCTCCCCTTCCTCATCCATTAGCATAACTTCGACTAGTAGATGCTTGACATGCGGTGGGATTGGCTTCTTGCTCACATGCTCCACTAGCTTGCTGAACTTCATCGGCAACCTCTCCGCACTCTGAAAGGGGTCAAGGTTTGCTAGTCATTGCATCCCAGAATCGAAACCAACCTTCTTCCTATCGACAAAGGAGCTCCACAACATGCTCACACCTTGACTGACCATGCTGACATCGAGATTGTGGTTGCTCCTGAACCATGCGACAAACTCTTTGAGAGTAGGATCATCCTTGAACTCCAAGCGGTCCCATAGTGTCCATTCCGTGTTGCCAAACTTATTCTTTTTGGCCGCAATAGGCTCGGAGAACCCGAAGAAAGGAAGTGCGAGGTTAACAAACCCATTCTTGTACAGTTCAAGTTTGCTCTTGCCATCGATGATCTAATTCGACCTCATTAACCAACCTAGAGGGTGTAATAAGACCTGGTACACATACTTTATAGAGTTCCAGACACACCAATCCGACAACAAGGGCCGTAGTTGTCGCGATGGCAGGAATGATCTTCCCAGCAATCTGCTTCGTTGTGTGTCGATCGGCAATTGGGATGTTGTAGTTCATTGCGCGTAAATTAGAAGCGGCGGTGATGAAATCTATGTGGTGGTTGTTGTCGTCGTCTTTCTCAAACTCGACCGGAGTGAGGCGATAACCCGCGAGGGAGGACGGAGGCGGCAATTTCTTGATAAGCTCACTTATATCATCCGGATCTACTTCGCGTTAGTGGTGAAGTTATAGACACTTCTAAATCCTACCCGTGGTATTTTGGTCAACTGGGTCATTCTCATTGACCTGGATTTTCACTCCGCTCCTCGGAGAGAACTCAGGAACTATAACTGAATCCGCAACCTTTTTGAAGATGGCAGGATCGGTCTCGCCCCTGAGTCCATAGTTGTAAGCATGGAGGTCCGCAGCAGCAATGATAAAGGCGAGATGAGCTGGCTGAGATAAGTATGTTAATTATCTTTGAACGGTACGCTCAGAAGGACCTCACGTCTGTCGAATTGAAAACGAGTGGGTCAGGAGCACGTTTGGGACCACTCCAGAATGGCTGCCCTGTGCTCGTCACATGATCTTTGGGCAAGCTGTGTAGAAGTTGACGGATCGCATTGTTGAATTTCTCTTCAAATTGAAGGCGGGCCCAAACAATGCATTCTTCGAAAGTCAATGGCTTGTTGGTCACCAGATACGAAACTATCTGCTCGACGTGATCATGTTGCTGACCGGAGTACTTGAGGGAGTTCTCCAGGTAGTTATGCTCCGAGAGGTACTGATTGACAGATTCTACGGGCTTCACGAACATAGCATCGAATTCTTGTCTGCTCCACTCTATGGTATGAGTGATAGCGTTAGGGAAATTCTTGACGGTACAAGATAATGTTTGTTTTTCCGGCGGGTCTTGTGACGACGAATAGGACTCTGTAAGGTGAGGGATAATGACCTGGACGTTGCCTTTTGTCCCCATCGTGCCAGACTCCAATAGCGGCTTCTCGTGCAAGATACAACGTTGATCCATGTACAGACCTGGAATCAAAATTAGTTGGAATGGATGGTCGCAAAAATAAAACTTTACGAGCTGCAACATTGTCCAGCGCATTCGTAACACCATCAAGCGATGAAAAGAAGACATCGTCAAACACATCTTTCAATATTTAAGGATATCAAATATATCGAGGTTTCGGAGCGACTTACTCTCTGTTGCTTGTCCAACTGGTTCTTGTTTGCATAATATATGGCCCTGAAGGCCAGGGTTCATGTCCGCAACGGCGGCAGCAGCTACCTCTGATTTGAATTTCCCGAGGTCTTTCGCGCGAAAGAGAAACTGTCTGTTCAGGTTACTCTTTTCAATAGTATCCAGATCAGTAACATGGATCAACGCATGAGGACCACTTGCGAGGCCCATCATGCTCCAGTTTTTCAACATCTCGCATCCAATAGCACCAGCACCAACAAGGAACTGGCAGTGACTTGCAATCTTCTCTTGAAAGGATTTCCCAAAGACAGCTATTTGCCCGTCATACCGAGTGCCGATAGGTCGACAGTCGTCTTCAGTAGGAAGGACAGAAGGTAACGATTCAAGTGAATCGAAGTAGAGGTGCTGGACCATGGGATGGAATTTGGAGGAGCATGCCTTAAGAACTTCCTGAGCTACAAACGCACCGATGACGGCCGCGATAGGAGAGACGTTGCCCGTTGCCTGATACGCAAGCTCCTCGAGAAGCTTTTCATCGGCGTCGCTATCTAACTTCACCGCAAGCGCGACAAATTGCCTCGCATCCTCAGCGTTCCGTGGGCGTGGAAGTCGACCGTGTTGTTCTCGGTATTCCGAAAGAGCTTGGAAGCCAACATGAAGAGTGGCCGGACGGTCAAACTTGGCGAAGTCGGTAATGAAGAAATCGGGTGTGTGGAGTGATTCTCGCAACGATTTCTATTCTGAATGTTTGATTTACCCTGAATAAAGTAAGGCAAGACTTACAAATTCAAGGATCTTGGGCATCTTGACTTGATTAAAAATTCCACCTCGCACGTAATCACCGAATGATGAGGTATTGCCAATAGTGAACGTGTAAGGACCTTTGACAGATACCTTTCGTGGCTTGCAACCATTTAATTCTTCCATGCCCTGTATTTCTGTGAATGTCACAAAATCGCCATCCTCGAGCCCGTGGCGTGCTTCATCAAGACAAGTCACTAGGCCCTCTTCGTCCTGGACTCCACATCAGCTATGTTGTGAGTGGATTCAGATGAGATACCGAGGATCACCTTCGCAACTGACACGATCATTCCGGTCAAAGGCTGCTCACCAGTAGGATCTACGCAGGTGAACTTGGGTCCAAAATCGTTGAACACAGAACTTCAAGTCATTTGTTGAGACGCCAAAATGATGACCCGTTTGAGACTCACCCAAAAAGCCCCCGCGTCTCCGCGGCAATGAAGTGGACACCATGCTGATGCGTCCAGTCATTGATTTCCAGTCGTTTTCTGTAAGACGCATTGCATAGCACGACCGCCTAGAAGCCGTGATCAGCACAATCGCACGAATACAAGTGATTTTCGCGCATACTTGGAACGGTCGGATGACGTCCACAGTTATCTCTTGCCCCGGACTTCCTCCTAGATTACGTACGGGCACGTAGGCATTCAACTCAGATATACGAGGAAGCATGGCTGCTGCGCGCGGCTTTCCGATATCCTCTTCACGGAGAAAATACTGAAAATAAAATTAGCAAATTGTTGTTTGTATACGAAATGACACCCACCTGCGTGCTTAGATCTTGAAGGGTAACAGGCTCCGGGTCGTACAATGTCACTGACTTTACACCGGCCAAGCACACGTTTTTAGCTTGGGTATATGCGTTAAGTATATCAGTATGGGCCATTTACAGAGGCTTATGCGCGTACCGATCTCAGCACCCAAACCTTGGAGTCCGACAATGAGTACGTTTGAGGTAGCCATCTTCTTCATCGCTTTAGAAATGCGGATTAGCGGCATCTAGTCCAAGACAATTCTCAGCTACCTTCATGGCCAAGTACATATCTGAAGAGTGTGCGTCAGACACAGCGTGATGGTGATAATCAAAGCGCTTACAGTTGGCGGGAATAGAGGCCTTCGTCGATAGCGGCCTCGTCGACGTCCATCTTAGAAATAAGATTAGTTGCATCAGCCATGACTTATATTGAATCACTGCGTGAGTTCAGACTCAAAGGTAGTAGCGATGGCCGCTGATAGCGACAGGACAAGTGATCTTTATGACTAAGCAACGGAGCGATGGATGTTGCTGTGGGTGGGCAGTGGGCAGCTCGCATAGCGCAATAAACGGTGTTCCAGTTTGATAGAGAGAATACATAGTGCGTGATTTAAACAACATGTATCAGCAGTGTAACCCTGGATCTAAGTAGCGAGATCATATACTAGCAGTGGCTGGCAGCATATCTTGAGTGGGTGGCACCGGCCTTCTGGTCGGGCAATTCGGATAACAGGAGGCTGTTTACCGTTAAATCCCAGAATTGAATTAACTAGATCTTTTGCTGTGTCCCCAACATCGAGACTGCTCAAGTTTTGGTCCGCTCCGGGGGCAACGCCAATGGTTCGTGGCTTCTGGTTGATCACTGGATCATCCTTGGGACACCATTCCGCAGCGTCGACCCACTTCGTGAAACCCTGTATTGGTGAGAGAATCTTCATTGCAGGTGGTGCTATCTGTTGAGATGTGGTTTCATCTATGTGGCTGAGGCTAATCAGCTCATCAAGGCAACGAGCCATTATACCAGGTGCGGAGGTTTGGTCGTAGGCGAAGGGGTCGAAGACCGAGCCCATCCTAATGCAGGATCGGAAAAATATAATGATCTCCTGCCACTGAGTCGAGGTCATTACTACATCCCATTCGAGACAGCTAAGTGCGTATTTCTCAGTGGCATTGAGGATAACCTGATAAACACGAGTCAAGTGGCTCCTGAGAGGTGATTAACCAAGGTCGAGCCGTCATCGCTGAAAACGACTCACCAAATGCTTGTGGAAAGAGGTACATCGTTAATTGTTTTGTCACCAATCATAGCACACGTGACGAAAGTGCGAAACATGAAGTCTTCGGCAACAAAAGTGCCATTATGGTGTAGGTAACGAAAGATAGGAACGGACAAGAAAGGCGCGTTATCTTGCGAACCGTTTCGTGTGAGAGTACCAATGAACCAAAGCGCATGTACAGCAACTTGAACCGGATTGTGCATTTCACTGAACACTCGGCGGATCCGCGATGAAATTGAGGCGGAGGCACTGCTCGGCTTCCCCTGGTACCTAAGTCACATAAAGTCAGAGCCAGAAATTTCGGGGATTGTATGACGCACTGAAAACGGAAACTTCCCCGAAGATAGGGTTGAACGACAAGTTTATGAACCCATTTGGAGGTCCAATCGGCCAACGCTGTGATTAAAATCCCATCATTTTCACCAGTGAACATTCCAGCACTGGAGACCATGGGACCATCAACAGAATGATAATGGTAGGCGTCGTCGCGTCCTTTCGCGGTGGAATCGGTCCGCGGCATCTCTGGGGCATCGATAACTCCACAACGGACAAGAATCTCGCCAACTCGACGTCTTCCCTCAGAAATGTCCTCATGGAAGCATTGACGGGCGGTGATATTTGGTTGAACCATTAAATCATTTAAATTCGATGCGCCGTAGTATGTCCGGTTGCGAGGCCGGAAAGTAATGTCCTCTTGCAGGGCGGCCAACGAATGTTGGTTCGCGTTCCAAGAACCATGAGTCCAAGGTTCCATCGGCGTGGAGTTATTCCTACCCACGTCAATCGGGAAGAAGTCAATTGGCAAAGCGCGGTAAGGACCAGGGGGGGATGGGGCCACCACAGCATCAAATTGAGTGTCATGCGCCTTCCGGTCCTCGGCCCATGTGTCTGTGTTGTGGTGATCCATGGTGACCACATGGTTAATGTGAATTGTGGGAGGTGAATGTGACGGGAGAGATGGGAGAGTCAGTAGTCCATCCACAGGGGTACAATCGACAGGGGTAATAGGTAGGTAACACAGATCGATGTTGGGTATTTCGGTCCAAAAGTTGTGCGCGGTGGATGTAGGAGGATTCGATGCGTGCACCGAATGGCGAGAATTAAAATCAATCTTCGAGTGCTGTGATACAGAAATCATGAGATGGTGAAGAGGCAGGAAATGATGGTTAGATCTTAAAAGGATTCCTAAACCTTTTGTGCCCTTTCTTATCTTCAAAGTAACAACCGCTTAACATTGTGCGCAGAGGCCCCCACAATTTCCGATTTGCGCTTTGACTACAGAAGCGTGAAGAGAAACCCGCCGAACAAAGAGGACGATCTGAACTTCCGTAAGCGAATCTGCGTGGGCGTCAATAAATAATGTGTGGAAAGTGTGGAATATGGAGGTCGATGGCAGGATGGACAAAGGAAGAAGAAAGGCTTGTTGCATTCGCTTGAGCACTTGATGGATGACCATATAAAGCAAGCTGTCCATTTCCCACCCATACATATAGCGACCGGGCTGCAATCCGGGGTCTCAGGTCTCATCCGACATGGTAAGTATCACATAAGTACAGTAGGAAAGGACGTTACATTGTTCAGCTAGGCATGGTACACGCTTCATACCAATTACAGAGTGATATCTACTTGCGGTAGAACTAAAGAAAGGGTTAAACACTGAAATATCTGAATACGGTGAGTGGGAATGCTCACATTACGTCGGAAATTGAACCAGAGAGACAGACATCCTCTGTCAAAGCTACTTCGAAAACCACTGGGGAGAATTATTTCTATGGCAAAAAAGTGGGGTACAGTCCCTCACCGTTTATGCGAGAATTCCCATTCACGATTGACGATTCTGAAAGCAATGTCTTCATAGGGCGGCCCTGCGCTAAAGTAAAGCAAAACTGTGTCCTCGTTCCCTGGCTCCTTCACAATCTTGTACGTAGGTGCCTTCGACTTGTCAATCAGGTCTGGATAAAAGATATTAAACTGGAGGGGACTTTGAGCTTTATTGGCATCCACACGGAAATATGCACGTATACCTTATATCCTTGCACAACTTTTGGGGGTGGGTTGTCAACACTATAGGCGGGTCAGTATATACTGTCATATCGGACCAAAACCACATACTCGTAGTGGGTCTGATTATATTTGTTCCATTCATATCCAGTGTGTACACGGTTGAAGTATCGCGGCTTCCGGGGGCGGTATTTATCCTCCCAGTTGTAAGACGTGGTCTGACCAATGTCCTCCTCGAGATTGAACAGTTCTTCTTCCTCGTCAAGTTCTCTCTCTGCTTCCGCCCTGTATAAAGCCTCAGAGGCAAGATCAGCACCATTTGTGACTTCAGGTACTTCCACCTGCGTAACAATCTGGGCGGTCTTGGGGACGTAGCGAGACGCAGCGACTGCACGGCGTTGCTCCAGCTGAACGGGAAGGTCAAGAAATCTCGAGGACATCGCGTCACGAGAAACTTACTAGTGCCCGCATCTCGTCCTTTTCAGTCACGATATCAGCATCGCGTTCGTCGGGCCGAAGCTTAACGATATCAAGGAGGAATGGGCTCATGGAGCGATCATAAGGTTCAACATGCTCTGCAGCGACATCCGGGTCGCCCTGAGTACTAGTGGAAACGATAATGCGGCTATCTGCCATGCCCTGGATAGCTGATTGAGAAACGCCTGCCAATAACTCCTCTTGTGCTTGCAACGCTTCATCCCGTTGGCGTTTGCGAAGTTGCTCCAACCGATTCCGGACAATAACTTCATGCAGACTCTTAAGTTTAGCCTGGGAACCATGTCAGCAATCGGCCCAGTATTATTAGTAACTCGCAATCACTTTGGCCTTCCAAACGAGCAGCTTCTTCAACAGACCTTCCCAATAATCCGTGTCTACGGGCTCCCCACTAGTAAGCTTGGCCTGAATTTGTTTCTGCAAGACAGCGAGATGTTCATAACTCTTGCCGGAAAGGAGAACGGTAACATCCGCCTCTACAGCAGCGGCAGCAGCTTCTCCACCACGCTGATCGGCTTTAATTCTATCCAAGCGATCCTTACAGACGACCATCATGTTCTAGGCAAGCAGTTGGTAGAGGGGACGAGGTGAGAATAAATCACTTACAGTCCAAAACTCAATGCTAGTGTCAGAATCTTCAAGTGAAAGATAACGTTCAATATCGTCATGTAGTTCCTCCACTTGATCTGGGGACAAGTTCTGTGGTTTATGTGAGTACGATTAGTGACACCCAGCGATGACCCACGTCAAAAATATTGTAGGGTTCGTCGAGGTCGATTTCAAGACCCGTGTCCACCTCTCCTTCATCTTCTACATGGTGAACATAGCGAAGATTGATTGCCAGAAAGTCAATAGCTTTTGCTCTCTTCTCTTTTATGCGAATTGCTGCACGAGCACGTTCTTGCTGGAGCTGAAACTCCCCGTCCTTGGCTATCCACTCGGACATCTGAGCAGATTCGGCTAACCTCTGCATCTTGATCTCCTCCTCCTCCCGCAGTCTCTGCTCTACCTCCCTGGCTGCCCTTCTCCTGTTCAACCGCTCTAACTCTTCTTTCGCTTCTTGCCTTCGAATAGCATCCCTATGTTGTGCTTCCGCTACAGACAATCCCTGGTTCCTTTCTTTCTCAGCTTTCTTGTGCCAACGAAACTGTTGTCCGAGATTGACATCGTGGAACGGATTGTCTGTCGCACTGTAAACGCTGAGTTCTGCAACACGGCGAACCTCTTCCTCTTCCTTTATTCTTTTCTTCTCTGCCTTTCTTGCTCTCCGTTCCTCTGACTTTTCACGCTTTCGTCTGAACGGCGGTGAGTTGGGTTGGGTGGTTGGGTGGTAGCGACTGATAGCTCACTTCTTTTCCTTTCTGTCCCCCTCTCCGTGACTTAAACACCGGTCCTTTGTGCGCTTTGAGTAGTCTTCCGCATCCATTGTCTCTCGAGTGTACCGGTTCCCTGAATGGTCGTCACGGTTGTCGCTGCTGGTTTGAGCTGGGAGTGATCTTCTGAGGTCATCTAAAGTATGCGAGGCGCGATACCCGCCCTCGTGTGCTCGGTTGCGACTCGGCGACGGGAAACGGTGACTGGCCATAGCGATGTGGTGCGCGTAGTTTTCAGCGAGAAAAGATGGCTAATGTGGGTTGCATAAGCATTGACTGACGTTCTCACCTGTTTACCATCACATCAATGACATTCTCAAGTCATTTGGCTCGGCGTGCTCGTCCCCTTCATCCTCTCGCGCGTCGCCTCCGGACACAGGCGCACTCGTATGAGCACGTTCCACGAGAAGAACCAGACGATCCTCCTCTCGTGCGCACAGCGGGCCTTGCAATTCCGAAACAGGTGTTCTTCTCAGAGTATTTTGAAGGAAATGACTTGACGGCTCACCGTTCATGATATAGCTCATGAAATTCCTCGACGAATTCGTCATCGGGCAGGAGAACGCGAAGAAGGTTCTATCCGTCGCGTGCGTGCTTGTCGCTTAGATCTCTGAACTTGCTTTAATGAACCGCAGAGTATTCAACCATTACAATCGAGTACGTGCAAATATTGCTGCTGCAGAGGACCAATCAGATGCGCAGGCTTGGGACTCGCCCAATGGTTCGTCCATGCATTGGCCCAGCATCGCGCATGAGACTCAAGAGAGCATTTAGTAGCTCAGTCTGGTGTTTCGTCCGCGCAAATACACCCACATCCTCAACGCCTTCCCCCACCTCATATGCCCTTTCAACCAGGGCATTCATGTCCTCTGTTTGAGAAGAGCAATGTCTTGGTAATGTGAAGGGGATATTTGTTTGTCGCAATGAAGTCGGGATCACTCAGTTAATTTTACAGAGGGCCGACAGGATCGGGTAAAAGAATCATACATCAACTAGTGCCATGTATTTATTGTTACGACTAGGAAAAACCCTTCTGGCACGAACGTTGGCAAGGGTGCTAGATGTCCCATTCTCTGTCAGCGATGCCACTTCATTTACACAGGCATGTGTCGCGTCGCTGCATTTTTGCCACCCTAACGGCGATCATGTTAGGCGGGATGTCAGTTTTCAAGCCACAGATGGTAGTTCCCCACTAACGTTCTATTAGATGTAGGAGAAGACGTAGAAATGGCGATTCAACGACTGGTTTGTACGGTTCCTCATCGCAGAAGCTAACTAATATGGAAGATTTTTACACAGCTGCAAGCGGCCAACTGGGATCCCGCTCGAGCAAGGTACTGCCAGACTACCCTATCCAAGATAGTCTATATTTCATGCGTTTTATACAGCTCGGGCATAGTTTATATTGACGAAATTGACAAGATTGCTCGCAAAACAAGTAGTGTGGGCATTGAAGGTTCCCGTGACGTTGGCGGGGAAGGTGTACAACAGGCTTTATTGCGTATGATTGAAGGTTCGGTTGTCACTGTTCAGGGAAAATCGTCCGGGCTTGAACCTGCAGCTGGGGAGGGACGGTCGAGGCCTGGAACGAGGGGACAGAACCCTAGTCCGCGTGAGTGGCGTCCCAGCTTCTTTATCTCGATCGATTCATTGTGAATAGCACGACCAGACACGTATAATATCGACACGACAAATGTTCTGTTTATACTGAGTGGCGCATTTGTGGGTCTGGACGCACTAGTAAAGCGAAGGGTTGCCAAGGGCGTGAGTGTCCAGTTTGACGCTTGACTGTGATAGTCGCAGATCTTGTTAATGCTTGAAAGTCCATTGGTTTTACCGCTACGTTGCCCCCTCAAGACAAGGAAACTGAAAGCAAGGAACCTCTGCCATTCTTCACTCCCAACCGAAGATCGTCACCTAACATTCTCGATTTAGTAGAACCCTCAGGTAGGTTTCCTTGTCTAAGTGCTATCTCTATCGACGCCAGTGTCTCACAGATCTTGTCAAATATGGGTGAATAAATCTACTTTTTCAATCTTCCGTTCTTTACCTCATTGACATGACAGTTTTATTCCCGAATTCATCTCGCGCCTACCCTGCATAACTACCCTTGCCCCTCTTATGGTTCCTGACCTAAGACGTATTCTTACTGAAGTCCGTGGTTCCCTCGTCTCGCAATACACTGCGTTGTTCGGATATTCAGGGGTGGAAATCCGTTTTACGAGCGCAGCTCTCGATCAGATATGCCGCAAGGCAGCTGAGAGGGGCGGTGGCGCGAGAGGCCTCAGAGGGATTATGGTCAGTTCATATTTCACTTTAAACAATTCTCTTATCAGATCGGACGGATCACCCAGGAAGCACTGCTCTTGGAACCAATGTACGAAGTTCCGTGAGTATTAGTAAACTAATGCCATTCTTTCCCTGGTCTGAAAAGTTGTGAAGGGGATCGGTATGGGTTCAGACCGACCACATTGCGCTGACGTTGATATCGCTTAGACCGTCCGATACGTCCTCATAAACGAGGAGGTTGTGCTAGGCAAGAAGCCAGCGATGTATTGGCCACGCGTGGAAGGCCCAGCCTTCTGGGCAGCATGGGCCAATGAGGAACAGTTGGCATCAAAGGAACGGGTGTAGCTTGTTGGCAAGCAGCCTTCATTTTCTGCATTGGTCTGCTGATTCCCCCCTCGAATTGAGTACCAGTTATTGTTTGAAGTATGCATGTTCTGCACACGGATGTAGGATTATTTGTAGGCCACAGATCTTTCTGGTATTCATGATAATGGTAGGTAAAGGTGACAAGGTGGTCTACATCGAGGCGAGCAGGAAAAGGCGTGGGTGGTCAAATGAAACGGACGAGAACGAAGTTGTAGTGAAAGTGCGCTCAACAAGACCATCCGGATACTGCACAAGGCGTATGAATGAGCTTGATCGACAATTGACAGTCACTTCTTCTCTTCCACTTCCTCGGTCCTGTCAGCGTCCTCTGTTGCCGTCACCGTCTCTTTCTGCTCCACCTGCTCCACCTGCTCCTCTTGTTTTGCCTCCACATTAGCTTGTGGGGGTGTGCCACCGGCATTGATGGTCTGAGCCTCCTCGAACCTTTTCTTGAACTCGTTCGCGTCTATAACACCGCTTTCGTAAGAGTGCATGCACAGAAAATGACCTAGCCTACTTTCAGAGTTCGCAAAGCGAATCGCCAGGGTCTCAGCTGTAGGCGGGGATTCTGAATAATCGGCGGCAACCTTGAACACCCAGCTTCTGTCAGAGCCAATGTTTGGTTGCAGACGCATATCGGAGGTGACTCGAGGGCGTCATTAGTAGACTGGGCGGATGTGAAATAATACAAAGCACGCACTAGCATGATTGGCACAAACTTTGAGGGTCTTATCACGTCTCATGACCAAACGAATCTTCTTTGTGACCCTGTGTTGAAGTAGGCGAACATCTCCTGTGCCCCTCTCTTTCCACTCATTGCTAGCGGCATCAAATCTAAAGAGCTTAGCGCGCCTGAAGTTGGCGAAGGATCAAAGACGTTGATGATGAATGGAACAACAACCAGAACTTGCTTACATTTTGAAAAAGACATCTTCGTCCTCTTCGTGAGTCTTCACTTCTACTTGCTCTGTGAGCCTGATGACTGGTTCAAAATGAACATCGGCCTCCTCTTCCTGCTGTCGTGTTGGGATCAGGGTCAGAATGGGACGAGTGGCGATAGGGAAAGTGAAGGTTCTGTTAACTGACCTTTGGAGCGAGAGGATCATGCGAATCTGCCATTAGAAAGAAAGGTAGAAGCAAACTTGAATTATTGATTGAAGGATCTGCTAGCGAAGGGGGAGAAAGAATTATCACGATCAAATCAACAAAAAATAAATAATATACCAAAAATTTATTTACCAATGTCCGGGGTCTCTGCATCTACCGAAAACGGCAATCATCCATCGTCCGTGCAGGTTCCCTCCTTTCCAATGTCGCTCCGACAGCTTGCTCTCTTTTGCCTCTCTTTGCTCGTATTCGCCTCGTCGGCTCACAAGATTCACATACCAGCTTCAACAAAGGAATGTTTCTTTGAAGACCTCCATGAAAATGACCAGGTGCATATCACCGCTCACTGTCGTTCCCTTTCCAACCCGCCTTGCTAGATGTCTGTCACCTACCAAGTCGGGGAAGGCGGTCACCTCGATATCGACTTTTGGGTATGATTTCTCCGTCTTGCCTCTCCCGCCCTCATCTCGCCCTTTGCAGCTCACAGATCCAGAAGGAAGTACACTAACAAAACACGTCCGACACAGCACCGGCTCAACCTCAGTGACCGCACAAACGGACGGTCGGTATGAATATTGCTTTTCCAACCAAATGAGCACGATGGCAGACAAACAAGTCAGGTATGTGCCCCGTTCTTAGCATTACATATCCCGTCTAAAGACACCCTTGATGTATAGTTTCAATGTTCATGGCATTATATACATCTCCGAAGATGGTTGGTCCCCTTGTATCACCGTGTCTTTACTTATGATGGTCCCCGTGGCAGAGGATATCGTAGCACCTGTCGAGCGTGAAATCCGCTCGCTCGCAATCGGCCTTCTCGCGGTAAAGGACGAACAAGAGTACATTGTCGTGCGCGAAAAGCGGCACCGTGATACCGCCGAGTCCACCAACGACCGTGTCAAATGGTGGTCGGTTCTGCAAGCTGTCGTCCTCTTCTCAGTTGTTGCGTGGCAGGTATATTATCTAAAGGTAGTCCTTGTTCTCTTCCCTGCAGTATCGTCATTGACCCATTTGTAGTCCTTCTTCGAGGTAAAACGCATAATTTGACCTTGTATACTTTTCGACCTCGGACTATGGCTTTGAACCATGGCATGAATGCGCACCATTTCCAGTAATGATTGCAATTAATAACGACAGTACAGGAAGACATGCATAGACCTTAAATAACAACGGATAGCGTGTGGAATCGGATAGAGTTGCAGAGAAAGAGTCCCTTCATTCACAAAGCGGAAAGTAACCGACATCATGGCGTGAACAAAACAATAACAACGGAGAAACGTCAACAGAAAGTACACATGGTACAAGCGCAAGAGCTCCGCTCTTGATCAGTAGCAGTAGAAGAAGTGTGTCGTGCCGCTGCAAAATTTAGCGCCACGATGGTTTGGAATTAACGAGCCTCATGCTTGCATCCGCGTTGATACTGCTGTTTGGATCCATCCCTGGAATGGTCAGCGGGCTCGCAGACAGCGTGCTTCCCCTGACCCTCAAGGATCTTGACACATTTCCCAGTAACGAAAGCCTTTTAGGTCGCTTCGCAGGCGATCTGCCGATGATCTCCCCATGCCTGGAACCGGAACCCCCAGCCTCGGGAATGTTATCTGGAACTAGTGATGGTTGTGGGATCATGCTTGACCTTCGACGCGTCCTCTCACTACGCACTGGACCAACATTCGACCGCCTGCGAGCGCCCTTGGTGGAAGTTGCGAGAAGACGAGGGGTAGATGTAGGAAGGCG
>JBBPKO010000002.1:201527-230379 GCA_038089295.1 Xerocomus amazonicus
GTGATGGTTGTGGGATCATGCTTGACCTTCGACGCGTCCTCTCACTACGCACTGGACCAACATTCGACCGCCTGCGAGCGCCCTTGGTGGAAGTTGCGAGAAGACGAGGGGTAGATGTAGGAAGGCGACGAGAGGGACTGTCATCGTGCTCTCTCTTCTTGGGGACATGAAGGATGGAAATGTCTTCATCGTTTCTCATAGAGTGGTTGACGCTCCATTCGGAGAGCGGCGGTACTCGCCGGACTGGTGAACCATTTTCCTCTGCTTCTTGTAAACAACCCAATGATGTCTTGCCTCTCATTTTCAGGAACCCCAAGTCAGGACGACCCGGGTGTCTGCAAGCACCGGATCGGGGGCCCGAGGATGGTTTGGATGAAGGGAGCAAAGAGGCAGGTCCCGCATTAGAAACGGCGACAAAACTCAAGTGTAGGCTGTCATCAGTGCGTTCGTCTTCCCAGTCGCTTTCTGAACCCGCAATTGAATGGCCACGATTTACGCTCTCCGTGCTGTCGCTCGAGATAATAGACACTATCGGTGGATCTTCTTTTCTTCCTGCATCATCGAGATCCCCTTTCCCTACTTCATCCCTCCATTGGACAACTTTCTTTCCCTTGTCAGAGGCTCGGCGATATGATTGCCCGACACTGGAACGCAGTGATTTGCGCGGCGACTTGTGAGCTTTTCGTGGGGAAGCAATACAGCTATATGACGACCTTCTAGAAGAACTGGCGGCCGGTTTCATGGCTGAGCCGGATGCATTGCGGGTAAGGGATTGTAAAATGGACTGGTTTGTAACCCCATCGATGGAGACGTGAGTGGCATACGTTGCCGTACTCTGACCAACCAGGGCAGCAAGCGTGTCGTCGTTTTTTTCTATAGCAACATTCAACGATGTCGCAATGGCTTTCATAGATCCTTCGATTCCATCCTTCCCCTCCTCCATCGCCGTTCTCAAAACGCGTGAAGCGTCGGCTAGGACGACCGTACATCGTCCAATCATACCAAGCAGTGTTACGACCAACTCTGCTTGTGACCGCAAAGATCCTTTGAAGGCGTCACGTTCGGCTTCCGCGCGGACCCGATCCATTTCGGTCCTTCGCCATTTTGCATCCGCCTTGATGCTCTCGATGTTCAATTCTTCCAGTCGATCGGAGCGACGTTCACAGACTGCACGAAGGGTTGCTTCGAAGATGTTTCGCGAATTTTGTGAGCGACTTAGGCGTGCGTGCAAGGAGGAATCCGGCTCGACTACCCTTTCCTCTGGAGTTGCGAGAGCCCACAAGAGGGCGCGTTCGGCTTCAAGATCAGGAGGAGGTGATGAAGAACAGCCAGAGATCAACTCGTCAATCTGGGCGATGCGACCACGTATGGCAAACAATTTCCCCTCTGCTGCAGAGATCTTGCCAGCACAGGACGCGCCATCAATGATTGATGATTGCATCTGCTCCATACGCGTTTGCATATCCTGTTTTGCACGTTCAGCTTCTGCACTAGCTTCTGCTCTCTTGCGTCTGGATATGTCGTTTTCGGCGCTGACTTTGCCTGCAAGTTTCGCTTTGAGTTCTGCAACCTCAATATTTAAACGGTTGATAGCTTCAACATATCGACCAACGTGACGATCGACGTTGACGACGTTACGGGTGACCACCTTTGTCTTGATCTTCGTGGCACGCTCTGCATACAGGAGAGTGTTGTGGGTATCGTCGAAGTGCTGGGAGGTAGGCGCCACACAGACAACCATTACAGTCTTGCAATTCCCGCCCAAGGAAAACTTTAACAGACGGGTAAGTTTGCTATTGCGGTAGGGGACATGTCGAGTGGCACCACCGCTCTCGCAGAGTGCGTTTATACAGTTACCCAGTGCAAGCAGAGATTTGTTGATGTTGGCACCCTCCACCATTCTCTGACCCATATTTGACGTAGCAGCGGCTCGCTCACTTCCGGCCAAATC
Organism: Xerocomus amazonicus; assembly: GCA_038089295.1. Lineage (NCBI taxonomy): Eukaryota > Fungi > Basidiomycota > Agaricomycetes > Boletales > Boletaceae > Xerocomus > Xerocomus amazonicus. Next base: position 203,479 of record JBBPKO010000002.1, read on the forward strand.
GATGATGGAGAGCGTGGCCACCGTTCGTTGCTCAGTCAACGAGGCAGTCCGTGGGGACTGCGTGACATGTACTTGGAGCACGGCATGCGAACGAGATGAAGTTTCGTTCGCGTGCGTAGGTGATTGTGTTCGACGCAAGTTTCCCTGGAGGACAATTTGTTTGACCTCCTCTGCACTGGTAGGGTGCGACTCGACAAGGCCGACGACTTTGACGGACTTGTCTTCGCGGATCTGAAGGCCGCCACGTGGGATAGGAGTACCGGCTTCGGCGAGGAGATCGCGAATTTCTTCGTTGTAGATTTCAAGGAACGTCACGACGACTTCGGTGTTGCGCTCATCTCTACGGTCCTCTATGCGTTGGAAGAGATCAGCCATGGTGAGGTAGATTATGCCTGGATGCGCTTCTGACCCGCTAATGGTGTGAGTCTTTCCGCAACCCGTTGCCTGTAAATAAGATCAGTAATCCCAGAGATGTGAAAAATGCAGGTAAACGTACGCCATATGCGAATACGGTGGCATTGTAGCCGTCTAGTACACCATTGAGCAACGGCTTTGCAGTAGTCGCGTATACTTCGTCTTGTCGTGCCTCTCCATCGAAAACTTTATCGAACATAAACCTCTTGTCCTTGTATCGCTTTGTTCCTGGGGGCACGAAACCCCGCTCGATGAATGCCCGGGCTTTGTCTTTTTCGTCAGGATCGAAAGTGAGGATGCGATCGTCCACTATTTGGACGATATTACGGAGTGGTGTTGACGTCGTTACTGATTTTCCAGGTGTAGCAAGAGTGCCATCCCCCCGGATGGTGGTATCATAGCATGGTTCCGGCAGCCGGGCTGCTTCCCAAGCTGATGGAGGTCTTACACGAACTTGTTGGTGTCAGTAGATAGCAAACAATATGCTATGAACAAAAATGCCCACCCACGACAGTAATTGAGCCAGCTGCAACCATGAGCAGTGATAGAAAAGGTGCTCGTGGACGCTCGTGGACAAGTTGAAAACTGAACGCGTCCTACGAGGAATCACGTGACCGTGCTTAATCCATATCATATCATTATGACCACCTCGAAGCTGATCGTCAAGTCCCCTGCAGATTTCCATGTCCATCTGAGACAGGGAGAACTCTCGAACTTAGTTGTACCGTATGTTCATAGAGGTGGATTTGACTTGGCATATGTGATGGTGAGCGATCTCGCCGACACAAGTAGGCACATCTCAAGCCAGATCTAGCCCAACCTTATACCTCCGATCACCACCACCAACATGGCAGTGGAATACAAAAAACGGCTCCAAGCGGTCGACGACAAAGTTGACTATCTTATGACCCTTTATCTCTCGCCAGACCTCACTCCCGAGGAGGTCAGAAAGGCCAAGGAAGCAGGCATCGTTGGTGTCAAGTCATACCCCAGAGGTGTCACCACCAACTCAGACGGTGGGATCGAATCATACGAAGTCTACTATCCTGTCTTTGAGGAGATGGAAAGGTATGATCTCGTCCTGAATCTGCACGGCGAAATTCCATCAGATGCCACATCAGTGAGTGCTCACCACTCTCACTCTCGCCAGCAGCACTGAACAACCCACAGGACACCTGCGTGCTAAATGCGGAAGAGAAATTCCTTTCTCATCTGGTAAAGATACACCAAGCGTTTCCCAAGTTACGCATCGTTCTCGAGCATGCCACGACTCGGGCGGCAGTCGAAGTCGTCAAGTCCCTCGGGGGCACGGTAGCGTGCACAATCACGGCACACCACCTCACCTTGACGGTTGATGACTGGGCGGGTCAGTCCTGGAATTACTGCAAACCTGTTGCCAAGTATCCGAGTGATCGTGAAGCATTGCGCAATGTCATACTGGAGGGTGAGTGTGAGTAAGCTCCGTGGTGATTGGAGAGAATGATTTAATTCAGGTCACCCGAGGTTCTTCTTGGGTTCGGACTCGGCACCGCACCCAGCACAAACCAAATCCGTGGCATCACCCAACCATCCCTGTGCTGCAGGAGTGTACACCTCTCCCATCCTATTGCCCCTTGTTACTCACTTACTAGAATCGTTCGGTGCATTAGACAAGCTCCAGAACTTTGTGAGCGATTACGGACGGGCCTTTTATAAGCGCAGTGCTGGCGCCAATGGTCGAAGCATCGTGTTGGAAAAGGTGAAGGATTACCGAGTCGAAGAAACGTGGATGTTCGGTAATGAAGCTCTTCGACCATTTTGGGCGGGGAAAGAGCTTGGCTGGCGGATCAGTGATGTCAGTGAAAAGTCATGACACGATGGTATGGTAGGCACTGACGGGCACAGAGAGGTGTTGCACTCGAGTCGGGGCGGTACTTGAGGCAGTGTAGTATGGCTGGCTGTGCTTGACGTCGTGGTTGGAACAGATCGTCGTTCACCGCGTTGAGCGTTTTTGTATGGGATTGACACAGTAATGATAATAATATGTTGCCTGAGCGGTGCTTGCAGTGTCGGAGCGGTGACAACCAAAGGACATGGCTCGCTGTGTACATTCATCAGTCCATTCTTCTCCCGTATGGCGCATGCAACCACTGAAATAAGTCCAGCAGGTGCGTGTTTCGTCCCTCGTGTCGACCGAAGACTCAGAGACGAGAATGACAAGACACCGACGCCATCCTGTCGTATTACCAGTCTGACAGACGCTGGTCGACCGCGACTTCTCTTGACCCCTCCGACAATTCCAACGACGATGCTACACTCACAACTCTTCTGCATTCTCAACCACGTGCTGCTTCGCCTTCTGCACGCTCTTCAGCGACCAGTGCTCCTCGCCGGACCAGCACCCCCTCCGAAGGAGGCGCTGACAGACGACGTCTTGCTGTCGTCGAGTTGGACACTCATACCCCACCTGTTCACGATCGGATAGTGAAAAGCACTGGACATAGAATACGGCCCTTCGCTTCCGGTGGCGATCCACCGAGTAATTTGTGCTCCCCTCTCGAGGTCCATGAGCTAGCATTGGTTGCACCGCCAGATGCGTCTCCGAAGACTCACTTAGCTTCGACACCACTTGGTGGTGTTCCTGTGTCTAAGTTGCAGCCTTTCATCGCTGTTGGCCATCCTCTACCTAGCAGTCACGCCCGATCATCTTCGGACGCATTCGAGGTCTTCCCGAAGAGCGTCCGTCACCTACCGCGTAAATCCTCGCGTGAGGTCGCTGTAGTTGGTACGACCTGCCTTCCTGGCCCGGCATCGGCCCCACAGCAACCGTCCAATACCCCGCTTGCCACTAATTTGCTCAGACCACCTGTATTCCAGATACCGCAGTCCAGGTCTCCGTCTCCCGGGCCTTCCGAGGTGTCTGACTCAGGCTGTTCGACCCATCATGGTCGCCGGAGAAGAGATGCCCTTGCTTCCGGTGTTAGCCCCGTCAAAGAGCTCAAGGAACTCTCTACACCTGTACGAACACCGATCATAGGCGAGTCAAAGTATATAAGTGAACGCGTCGCTGCTCCCATTGTGATCAACCCCTTTCCCCAACTCCCGTCGCCTAGTACAGCACTCTCAAGTCCACATTCGAGCACACAAGACCCCATGTCTCCCAGAACTAATTTCTCTAGTCCTCTGACTCCATCAACTGCATTGACTTCGCCTACTACGACACCTTCCCCATATCTGCACTATCAGCCCGGTCTGCATGCTACCGCGGGACCACTCCCGGCACCCCCACAGGCCGTCTTTAATCTTGACTGCGAGGTCTCACCACCACCACGACCTCCCAGACATTCACCTATTCGGAGGAAAGAGGACTGGGAGGCTATGAAGCAAGTACTACAACTACCGGCGCATGTCACCGCTGCTCTCGGAGCCAAGTCCTTGTCAACCAAGAGAGAAGCCGCGACTTCAAGTCCCAATAGGATGGCCGCAACGGTCCAATCTGTGACTGCCCCTCTTGCTGACAGCCCTTCCAGGTATGCAATTTTGCTTTGCCGTCGGACTTGAGTAATTTTTTTTGTGTCAGTTCCCGCGAGAGTTTTAGTTCTGATCACAGACCCCACCACGTTCGGGAAGGTGCATTCCCTCCATCAAGATTATGCACATTGGACTCCGAACCCCCCTCAGCTTCCTCTCGCGGGGAGATTTCCGCCTTATTGCCTCGTCTAGACTCAATGGATGATCTAGTAGCTTCCATAGGCCTTGCAATCGACGATATGGGGATCATGAGTTCTCGAGACGTGCCACCACCAACCGTTGTTGAACCACCGCGTGGACACGAAGGACGTGACGGTAGAAAAGGTCTTGAGATCCGTCGTGCGGACAATCTTCACCTCAGCATCAGTCGAAATCATAGTCCGGAACGATCCCATATTGATCCTCCCCCGTCGTCTCCTTGCTCTGACGAAAGTGCCATGGAAGGTGGCGTGGATCCTGACAAAACTCTCACTCCAGAAGAGACAGTACCACCCGTTCCAGCGAAGAATAATCCCTCCCGATTAGAAGCGAAGCCATTAAAGAGCGCACTGAGCATTAAGCGTTTTTCGTCCCTACCACGCACCCCGTCTTTGGCGTCGCTCAATCGACCCTCTACTGGTGGCAAGCGCTCGTCTGGGACACCATCACCGTCGGTCGCTCGTTCCATGCCACAGCCGAAACGGCCGGTGCGAAGAATAAAATCGGCACACCCGCCCGCCATGTACTTCGCAGATGTAATTGTGAAAAGGACCGCTCTGGAACGATCGATGGGTTACGCCTACAAAATTAACGAACTGTACAATTATGAATGTGGTCTGACCGATTGGATTGCCGAGACCAAGTATAAAGGTACGCTGGTTCACTGCTCCGTGGACGTCTAGCCGATATAATTGATTTCATAGCTCTCCATCCCCACTCGTCTACGAAACGCACTGAAGTGAATTCGTCGAGAGGTCCCCGCGCTCCATCTGCCTCTTCCCCATCCATTGCGCCGCGCCACGTCTCTCAATCGTCTACTGATTCGGGTGTCACGTTCCCAAGAAGAGCGGATGCTTACTCCGCGACAGATCTCGCCCCGCGTGCTGCTGGTGACGCTAGCCCACCCAATGCACCGCCCCCTCTTCCTTATCCCGCGTTAGCCGCAACTCCCCGTCCCTCTCGAGCGTCCACCATAATTGCAACATCGTCGACCTCATCTGGCCGTTCTGTTATTTCGCCTTCTTCGGTTGCAAAGTCCCCTGGCAGTTTCTTAGCTTCCCTTGGGCGTCGGGCCAGTCTTAAGAAGGAAAAGTCTTCAACTCCAGCTTCTCCCGCGAAGACGCTATCCAGGAGTCCTCCCAGGAATGGGAATGAACCAACCAGCTCACGCTCAGCAAATATATTACCTGTTGCACCATCCATCCCTGGCGGCCCGCGCGCACCCCCTAACCGCATGCAGAGGTCGCAGACTATCATTGTCACTTCTCAGAACTCTACGAATGGTACAGGCCCTCAACGCTCTAGCACAATGACGCGCAGACCTTCCCTCTTTGACGGTCCCGGAAGTCCACAACATGACGAGTGGACTTCAGGAGCGGAGTTCAACCGACAAGTCGATAAACTCGCGGTGCTGCTGCCAAAGGCAGACAGAAATGTACTTGCCGTGTACCTACGTCGCGCTGGTCAAGATATGCTAGCCCTTGGGCAATACCTCGAGGATGAAAAGAATGGCACCCTTCAATATGTTTAATGCTGCTTCAGCTCCGTGTTCTCTTTGCTTTATAGTGATATACATTGCTCAGTATCTTACAATACCCCCGTTCGCACGCTTTGACATGTATTTCACCTTTCCTTGGCTACCAGTCTAACTTAATCCATCCATGGGTCTCGAAATAAAGTGCGCGAGGCATGAGGTTTATCTTGCAGGTCTGAAGCCCCCTTTCGTCGAGAGGTTAAATGCTACGGTGAAAGGGTCAAAAACGTATCCAGGCATAAATACGTCTCACCGACGCCGCTGCTGGGCTGGGTGAGCCCTCAATAAGCCCGTTCCCCATCCACTCGAATTGGGCTGTATTCCAGAGTGTCCCCTAATATTCCTCGGAAGCAACAAGTTTTCCACTTCGTGAGCACTATCTGATCTATCAGAAATAGAGTTGGCCATGAATGATCGGTCGCCTGTGTTCAGTAAATGACGGTGTGTAGAGGTGGCTCGATTTGTTGTGGTAGAGTGCAGTCCGGTGCGCCCCTGTTGTATCCCAACATTCCCTTTCGTTTGAACGCGATTGACGAGCGGCGTCCGTTGAATCTAGTGCTCCAAGAAGTAGGGTGCAGGGGCATGAGCACTCGGGCTTACCCCAATGGCCTCCATACCACCTACAACGACCCCTATATCGACCTCGCCCGATCCTTGTCTCGGCTGACTATCGTGAGGTCGATGAGGTCGACCAAAGTTCTGCGCGGAGGGTTGGGTTGTCAAAGCATCGGGGCCAAGAAGAGCTCTTCTTTTTACTCTGTCAAGCTGCGCCTAGGTGGTTTTTATCAAGAGAAATTGGTCCGTGTTTATTTATCGAAGTCTACCTTGAGCTTCTGGTATTCCTTCTCTCGCTCTCTCGATGCGTCTTGTAACTCGTGGACCCTCCGGCGTTCTAGTTCGAGATCTCTTTCCAGTTCTGCACACGAGACGAGAAAGATGTCACAACGTCTGGACCATGCTATCTTTTACCTGCAACTTTGCTTCCAAGGAGATTGATCTCCCCATTGGCTAGGATTTCAAGTGACAGCGGTGGAGTGGCCCTATGAGATGAAGCGTACCTTCTCTTATAACGTTTTCTAACTGTTTTTGTAGCTGGGCATTCCTGTCGTTCATGTTGCGGGTAACGGCGTGCTGGAATGAGCTACATGGCAACACGCGTGCAGGTATACAGTCTTGGCAAATCAATTCTACGCACTTCTCCTGATGTACTTGATACTGCCAAAACGACAGTGCACTTTCTGGCCGTGAACTTGGAAACAAAATTAAACCAAAACATTACAAACCGGCTGCAAATCTCTATGATGATGGAAGGGCTCAGCCCCGAAAGAACGGACTTGGCGGGTGATTAATGGTACATCTCAGAACGTGCCCCCATACCGTTTTGTAATCGTTCGTCGGATGCAAACAACAGACCTTCTTTATGTCAATGAGAGCCACAGTGATAAAGTCAGTCTATTACCACCACGTCGTCCCTATTAGAGGTGGTGATCCTCTGAAGACGTGGCCTATATAATAGAATGTGTTCACGCACGGTTCGGTGAGCGTTGTTTCACAGGCTATTTATGTTAGCGACTCATCAAGCGTTGGTGATTGAACTTACCTGGACAGAGGCGCGATATATTGAACAATTCGTTGGCACATTCCACTGTTTGAAAGTAACAGGCTGATATGTTGATTAAGATGAGAATTATGTCGATCGACTTACAACAGAATATATGCGAGCCTATCCTCGTAACGATGCTTGAATTCGGCTATTCCCCAAGACTATTATGACTTACATGTCGTCTAGGAAATCCATGCATTTTTCGATAAACAGAATGACAACTTCGTCGTGGAGGATCTGAGATCCTCCTTGGTACGTACCACCACCGCTTTTTCAACCAGAGTCTTCCTACAGTTGAGACGGTTGCACTTTAAGTCGAAATCCATAGAGCAGTGGAGGAGCGATAAATGTGAATGTGAAAGTTTGTGACCTCGTTAACCGCATTCAGGTAACTTAAAATGGAAATTAACATCAGACCAACGTATCCATAATAAATCTATGGAGGAAACATAACAAGTACACAGTACGAAGATGCGTAAGTAAGCAGTAGTATCGCCGGTAAGCGTCCTTATCCCAGAAAGTCAACATGAATGTAATAATTAGTAGTATATGTCGATGTGACCGTCAAGTCCCGAAGAGGTATGATGAAGATGTAAACAATTGATTATCAGGGTCTCCATGTATGCCGTGCTGGTGTGTTTGGTATACTTATGCGAGAGCGGTGGGTAGATGGCTTCGAAGGCGTCATCGGACGAATCAGCGGTCCGTCCGGATTCGCGCGCCGTATGAATTGCAAGGGAGCCAAGGGCGACCCCGACGATGGGGAGGATTTCACGCTGTGGGGACTGCGAGCGCCGGGTGTAGAGAGCGTAAGGGAGGGAAGGAAAGGGCCCAACGGTTCTGGAGTGAGTGAAGGCGGCGGTGAGGTAACAATTTCTGGCGCTTCAAATAGGGTCGCCGAACTAATCCACTTTTCCTCTCTAGATCCAAGCCGGGGTGACCCAAATAACGGTGATTCGGGAGGCATTATTCGAAATTGGTCTGCAAAATGATCCTTGATGAATCTAGATGCTATTAGCATATGTTTGGTCCGTCATTCGCGTACAATATACGTACTTGGATAGTTCTTGCCACCCACCCCCAACTCGAACCATCACGGTTTGCGATCGGAGAATTCGACAGAAGCATAATTTAGGCTCTTGATCACCAATCCAATATTTGCCACTCTGATCTTTCCAGGTGTCGGCAACGACTTCGACGTTAATATTCACAGGAAGTTTGTTAACAACATCTCCGACAGCCACATCGAGTTTATTTTGCGGGTTAGCAACATACGTTTTTTTGGCGGCTGGTTGAGTCCGACGCGGGGGGGTCTGAAGCCTGTTTGACACGGGGAACGACTGTCTCGGTGCACGAGCCCAAGTCGACATGGAAGAGGAGGATCGTGTTGGAATGGTACGCGAACTGGATGACATTTCTGATGGAGTAGGCGACACTCGGGACCTAGTTTGTGCCCGTGGCCGCACTACCAACGAAGGCGTTGGGACAGGGCTCGAAACATTAGATGACATACTAGCCGTCCGCTGCCGGGAAGCAAAAGTAGAGCTGTAAACAGACGACGAAAAGGCCGGTGACGCTGACGCTGACGTGGGAGGACCAGAAACTGAACGGGTGGTGTCCACCGATACCGTAGATAGTTTACTTGACGAGCGGCGGTGGCCATTCGAAGAGCCGGATAACACACGCCGTGGGGATGGATAGCCCGGAGCCAGGAACTTACCACCATCTGACCCACCCACCGAGAGGTTCGAGTATCTGCCGGCTTTTCCACTGTGAGAGACTCTGGGGTTGTTCGGACGACTTGACCCCCCAGAATATGAGCTGACAGCGGAAACGGACGCACGGCTATTCCGACCAGAGCTGAGTACACTCGATGATCGCGATCTCTTGCCATTAGTTCTGTCGTTGGCCATATCTTCCAGCTCTAGCCACGTCTGTTGAACACGTTGATGCTCGATGTCGGCACGGGGGTCATCCTTAACTGGCTCATAGTACGTCGTTACTTTCGCAAACATCCGTCTAGTGAAGCCGACTCGAGCACCAAGCTGTTGCTCAGGGGGTAACCGAGGTGTTGAAACATATGTGCTCGACAATGGCCCTGCTGGAGCTGCTGGATAGCTGTCAATGTGCTCCAGAAGATCACTCAAAGCCATGTCGCAATTATGGGCTACCTCCGTAAGATCCGCTAACCGACGGATGCGCTCCATAAGGCCTTGCGAGGCATCTATTTCATTCCTTAGTGACCGGAGCTCTAACTCGGAAGCCTGTGAAGGGGCGGAGGAGGGCAGAGTTGCAGACGCAGAGAGGATAGTAGAAAACCGGGCGTTCATCTTTCCATACTCCTCCAAGGTAGGCAGCTGCGCTGAGTGTGCAGACACCGCCGTGGGCCTGGCGATCTCATTAATACTGATAGACCTTAAAGCTTTCCTAAGAGCGACGATCTTATTGAAGAACTCGTCTTTTTCTTGACTTTTGACTGGGGACGAGGGAGCCACCCGGAGGCCAAAAACATCTAGATGCAAGGGTCATTACTAGGAAGATAGACATCAGGATGGTACGCACCTTCTTCCGGGTCGCCAGACGTACATCGCAGAGTAGACACAGACGTGTCCTTCCCCCGAACCAGCTCACGGGCCTGCCCAATAGCTGTGTCGCGCGGTTCAGCCACATCTGTGTCTGTACGCTCTATGACCCTCGAATTCCTCTCCGTCATCGTATGTACTTTGGCCTCGATTTGACCACAATCTTCCGCTCCTTGAGGGGGCTGTTGTCCTTCCTGCCAAGGGTGTACTTCGGGACGTGACTTTTCGTCTTCAAGTTCCGAGTTTGCTTGTTCCTGACGACCAGTCCAATCATGCATAGCTACGTCACGAGGTGGCCTTTCGGCCATTTCAAAAATATGTTCTTCATGCCTCTGCGCGGCGGTAAACCGTTCTATCTCCTGAAGGGCTGCATTGCCCAAGCGCTCGCGTTCTTCCTGCCGCCTTTTCTCATCTGCTTTTCGTTCACATTGAGTAAATAGCATCTCGAGCCTCTGAGATTCCAGGAAAATAGCATCAGAGATTTCCCCCCTAACCGCCGCCGCCCTATCCGCCCATGAGTTAACCTTGAGCTCCAAGTCATCCACGCCCCGTCGGCGCGATGAGAGTAGCATTTCATGGAAATGTAAGTCGCGAGAAGCGGGGATAGACTCCATGTGGCGAATGGATTCTCTAATCAAAGACAATGAGCGAGATATGCGAGAACGATGTTGGCTGCAGTGTCCTTCAACAGCCCGAGATAGTTCTTGCAAACCTTGGAGTCTCAAATCTGTCTGCGGCACGGAGGCGATGGAGGCCCATAAAGATTCAAGCTCTTGACTGACGTCACGCACTTCGCGAGTAGACAAAGATATTGCAGTATCGACGTCCCTTGCCATCCAGGCGAGTTGAAGGTGGCCAGCTTTCCGACGTAAACTTTCCGACTCTCCAGAGAGTCTCATGACAAGAGAATTGGAATCTGAGCGGACACTATCGTCCAGGCGGGCGAGTGAAAAAGGATGTTCGAAAGCAGTGGGAAACGCAGAACCACCAAGTCGAAAATCAACGGAAGGAGTCCTTCTGCGGATAAAGACGGTGGAAGCTTCATCACCAATATTTGGAGCGACAAGGGGCACTCGACGGGCAACATTATTGACAAAGTTACTAACTGAATCGCAGAGAGCATCGGTTTCCGAATCCAGTTCCGAAGAGGTTTCCGAAATGCGTTCAGGAAGTAATTTTCCTGATAATACTTCCTCAGTGGCGGCATCGTATCGGATCATGAGATCCTCAATTCGAACTTGCAAGTCGTTTACGTCTTCTCGAAGTGAAAACATAGCCGCAGACTGCGATTTGATGGCATCCAAGAACTGTATCATCCGGGTGACATTCTCTAGTCGATGCATAAGCCCACCATACGCCTCACCGAGGAAGGAGTGCAAAGACGCCTCGCGAGGGCCTGATAGGGAAGCTAGGGGCACGGCAATGTCGTGTGAAAGAGTCTCACGTACGATGTTGAGGCGTTCGACTACGTCCGACGAGGAAATGACGCAGTCTAGATTACGCGACTGAGGCGTCTCGGGGGTCATTGGGTCAGCGTTGGACCCATTCAGTGGCTTCCATTTCTCCCATTCCATCATTTCTCCGACTTCACTCTGAACGATTTGTAACGATTTCAGAGATTCATCCATGATGGCCCATATCTTCCTCACAACTCTGAGGCTTCCAATCCGTGCGTTAGTCTCAGCGACAAGTACGCGTAATCTATCGCGTGCGACGAGCAAGGAGTCTAATAGATCAGATGCGTGTTGCTTGAAGGAGGTGTCGATCCCGGGTCGGTCGAGGTTAAGGAGTGCCAACTGATAGGAACAGACGAGCTTATCTGCGGAAAAATTGGCTTGATCTGCTTCTTCCAGCAAAGCCGGGAGAAGAGCGAGAAACGTAGCATGCGCAGTGGGTTGTAGGCAGGCCTCAGTTGACAAGTCAGGTGGTGAGCCATCCCCCTCGTAAGTTGGGATGCCGTCTGAAAGGCGACCAATGATCGAGTTGAACTGAGACAATAGCTCGCTCGTAGAATGGGAGAGGCGATCAATCTCTTTGATGGCTTCGAACGTGGAACGGTACTCTTTGGCAAGAGCATCCACTCTAGCAACTAGGTCCGTAACAGTTTTGAATTCTGTGGATAAGCTCTGGACGAGCGCGTTGTTAAAAGAGAGCTGATCAGGGAAGAGGGGATGGATTGGTCGAGGAAACGCCCCAAAACCAGACATCGGGTCTCCGCGTAACGTCAAACGTCCAACAAGGGTGTCGACACGAGAGGTGAAACTTGAGCTCTGTCGGGGAGTAGGGTGATATAGTTTAGCCATCTCAATTTCCTCTAGGAGGTTCTGGGCCGCAATTTGGTCTTTGGTGGTCTCAATGTAAAGTTCGTCCGCCCTGGAAAGAAATATTAGAAAACCACCGGAGAAGCGGAAGCTACTTACTTTCGCCATTGCATAACAACGTCCATAACAAATTTGCCGACATCCTCCATCTCATGAATGCCCTTCTCTTCAAGTCTATCCTGTTCATCGAGGAGTTCCTCTGGAACAGGTCTTCGGCTGTTGTCGATCAATTTGTCCAGAGCTTTTCCTGCAGCAGCAATCTTTCCATGCCGCAGGGACAACGCCTTTCCAGCAAATTGGGCTGCATCACGAGAGAGTAATTCCGCGAGCTTAAAACGTGCAGTACGAGAGAAACCAGCATTAGAAGTTACAGAAGTGTCAGAGGCCATTGAAGCGACGGAGCCTCTGCGAGCGGATGGTCGTTCTTCGTGCTTCACCATAATTTCATAAATCGACGGAGACCACCGAGCGCGAGTCGCAAGGAATGATTCGGTATCGGCCAGAAGCTTCTTTAGATCCGCCCAAGCGGCAACGCGGTGCTCTTCCCAACTAAGGCGGATGCCGAGAAGGTCAAGGTTTTCCGAGCGATCTCGAAGGAGGTGAAGAAGCTTGTCGAGTTCATAGATAGTTGTGAGAGTGAGTTCGATGAGATCGGTGTCCTCCGAGGAGAGATGGCGTTGTGTTGCGGCTACTTTGGTTGGTGAGTGAGAAGAGAGGAAAGAGCTAGTCCGTACCCTTCGTGAAATTTCTGAGCTTCTTGAGTTCGCCAGAATCAAAGATCTCGGTTTCTTTCTCAATCTTGTCGTGCTCTGCCAACCAATCTCGGAGCTGTTCGCGGGAGGGCAGACCAGGCACGGAATGGGTGAAGGTGCGTGCGGCGTCAATGCCGACGAAGACTTGGACTGGAGGTAACTGCTCGAGAAACTGTGATGTGAAATGAGAGAAGGACGGGATGGAAGGACGTGTGAAGACTTACTGTGATTTTTTCCTCAATCCAGGCTTTGCGTTCGCTGAAAGCTTGGAGTTCGATGACTTGGTGAGAGTCAAGAGTCTCTTTCTCTGTGTCGTTTGGATCTAATGCGCGACTTGGTTCTGTTCCGGTGACGGTTGGTTGTGAGGGGGAAGACGACGAAGCCATATCCGGCTTGGTTCCTGTCAAGTCAAATGGGCGACGGTTTGGACAGTGGGCAGATCGATCAGCCAAAGAGACTGCGCATCGCACGGTAGACGGTCGTCGACGGTTGACCTGTGTGTCTTGTCGACTCGCCGTCGTCGTCGTCGTCGTCGGCTTGCTCGAGTGTTACTCCTCAACGTGCGAGAACCCGTCTGCCTCTGGGCACTGTTATTACCTAAGCATACCCGACGCTGTGACTGACGATGGCGACGACGGATAACGTTCTCCTCAGACGCCCAGCCATCACCACCGTCGTCCTCTTCACCACCCTGCTTGTCCCCATCGTCGCCCTCCCTTACGCTCTCACCCGAAGGCACATTTCCCACCTCACCAAGCAGATCGACCACCTCAGCACCGCTCATGCCCAACTTCAACTTGTCGTATCCAAGTCTGCGCGTGACATTGCCGTCCGCCAGGAACAGCTAGAACGTACAACGTCCCTCCTGGAGAGGTCCAAGAACGAGATAGCTCTCTTACGCCGTGATATATCACAAACCCAAGCCCAGCTGAATTCAATTCACTCTGCCACCCACACAGAGTTGCAGTCCCTCTCGAACGAGGGGAAGCTGACGAGGCAAGCTCCGCCTGCCAGTGCATCTCAGCATGCAACCCTCAGCCACCACTCATATTTACGCCTCTCAGACACCGTCTTGATCTATTCCCTCGGCTGGGCTTATCGCTAGCTGATATTGCCGCATTTATGCAGGAAGTGGAGCTCCACCATGTTCTTCCTTCGTCGACAATTCACAATGATGGCATCGAGAGACTGCGCGCCTTAGCTCTTAAATTACAGAATTCATCTGGCAAGGTACGTTTGCCCCGCATTCCTTGGAACATTTCTCATTTAGCGGGTAGTCTTGAGATTCTATACAATGTTGTCCAGTCAATGCACTCTACCGCAGCTAATGTCTGCGGCCCTTCCAGTATATGTCGAACTGTTGTAAATGTATATATTCTATTCATCCTGTATCTGTAAAACGATAGCATTTGTTGAAACCTTGCAATGGAATAGTGCAATCCTACATCATCGTACACAGAGCATAGCAGAAAAGCTTGTCAACGCATGCGCAGATCGCAGCACAGAGACACAACATTCATGTAGATAACCACAATTTATACCACTTGCGTTTTTTCTTCGGTGGCGGCGGGGGTATCGGTTCGGGAGGGCCCGGTAATCTAGGTATACTGTTAGATCTAACTTGTATCCTTGAACACGCACGTACTCGTCCACAAACACTGGATATTCCTTGCGCAAAGAGGCCATTGCCTGAGTAATTTGGGCCTGGTATGCTAGACGAATGTTGCTGGGAATGGGTAGCTTCCGTCTCCAGATAGCGACACTGTTTCCAGATGGTGAAGGAAGTAGAACGAAGACGATGATGTGCATAGCTGGATTGTAGTAGCCGACGGACTCTTGCAAAATCCGATCCATAGTACGTTGGATTTGGTTCCAGGTGACCCAGTCAAACGCCGGCTCACTAGGCGAATGAACAGGTCGGTAAGCAGCATTGACAATCAAAGCGCCTCGTTCTCGTGTTTGCAGGAATTTCTGTAACTGGACAAGCTTTGGAAACCGAGAGTTGCGTAGAAAGAATATGTTGGCTCACACCAAAGGACGCGATCCCAAATGACATGGAATTTATCCAGTTTAACAGGGATGATACCCGTTCGTCTTTATCCGGTGAGAACAGCCAGTGAAAACGATCCGCAGCCTTGCGTTGCTTGTTGTAAAACGCACGTTGTACATCCTTCAATGCTTCACCTCGTGACTCGACGAATTGGAAATCCGTTATCCGTTGCATCGCTGCACGACCTGGCTCACTCTCCGTCGACGGTACGGTACCGGAGTAAGCATACGAAAGCGTCTTTGACATCGGGATTGTGGACAGTCCAAGCTTGTTCGGTGGCAGAGCATTGACGGTGAAGTTCTCGACAACAGCCGAGGGAACAACAGAAGGGGCGGAAGAAGGAAGCATAGACGCACGTAACCCGGGGGAGAAACGCACTTTACGACCCCACACGTCTTGTGACGTGCCCTGTTGTTCCTCTTCGTCGTGCAAATCGCTCCATCCGTCACCAAGTCCCCATACATCATGTACCTCTTCCTGTCGCTGTCCATCCCTCTTGCTCTGTTGCTGAGGCGGTACCCTTTGAAAGTCATTCTTTACATCCTTCTTGCTTTCATGACCATGGCGTTGCTCACGAAACTGACTACTAGGCTCGTATTGCTGGCGATCCCTGTGATAAGAGGATTGGCGCTGCTGCCAAGTGTGCGCAACACCAGGATGAGCTGATGCTCTGACATTCGGCGGCATTGGATAAGGCTGTTGAGTCTGTTGCGGATTATTGAGCAAAGCGTTCAAAACCTGGTGCCGCTGCAGCTGAGATAGGACGGGCTTGCTCGCAGCGGCGCTCGGAGAGGATGGGATGACAGGATCAAAAGTTACCTTGGGCAGTCGTCGCGCCTCTTCACCCCAGCTTCGCCATCCACCTGTCTGTGCATGTGACGACGCCGTCCGGGAATGAACGGAAGGCGCGGATACAGCATGGGCCCATGTCGCAGAATGAGGTTGCCGACCCCACTCGGCATTACCGTTATTCCAATCATCATCGTCTCCCCATTCACCGTCATCTCCCTGGCCCTCCCACCCATCTTCATTGTCCCACCCGCCATCCTCGGGAGTCCAAGTATCTTGTTGTGACTTTGAGAAACCCAGGTTGCTGGCTGCTGGACTCATGTGAGTCCCGACGGATCCTGGTCGCTGTTGAGGATGGTATTGCTTTGTATGATCTCTTCCTCCAGAAACCTTTTTCTGCACCAACTGAACGGGCAACTGAGGAGTAGGTGCTTGAGCGACACTTGTTTCCCAATCGGTGCCCAAATCTGCATTACTATTTCCGGGCACATCACCCCAATTGTCGACTGAGCGACCGACGTCTTGCCATGACTCCTCCTCAGCACCTTCTATAGAGTCGCCTGAAAATGGTGCTGATCATCAGCTTTGTGATCTCGAAGCTCGTACGACGGGGCAATCTACCTGATCGGGCCTCGGCTTCGTCCGGCTCGTCGAATGTGCGAATGGTTGCAGAGATATGATGTGCGGAAGGCGGAGAAGGAACTAGAATTGGAGGGGCCGGAGAAGGTAGAGGCGGGGCACTGGCGGTCACGGCCAGAGTGGGCTCCTTCTGCTTACCCTTTTTTACGGTATTATGCTTCCCCATCTTGCACGCGCTGTGCCCGATTGCTAGGCTTGTATACAATGACACATGCAGCACGCGAAGGAAATGAAATCCTCGAGGTGCCCTTGCTTTTGAAGGAATGTGCGGGGCTCCGACTGCTGTGTAGGCCTAACCCTAACAGCAAGCAGTGTGGGGGAGGACGACGAGACAACTTCATTTACTAAATACCGACAAATCTACTATTATGCTATATCGGGTTCAGGCCTTACATCCTCTTTACGACCTCGTCCACGACCTCGCTTGTGCTGCTCTTCCCACCAAGGTCAGGCGTGAGGCATCTACCTCGTCTTATCACCTCATCCACCGCGTTCTCGATGCGATCGGCACCATCTCCGTACCCGAGCTGACGGAGCATCAGCGCTGCAGAACGGATTGCAGCCAATGGATTGGCGATATCTTGGCCAGCGATGTCAGGGGCTGATCCATGCACGCTGGAGTGTCTAGTGAGATCCTTCTGTAACCCTTCACCTTTTGACTCACGGCTCGCCCATAACAAAGCTATCGCCCGCGTTGATCGACGGCACCAGGCCAAGGGAGCCAACAAGTGCGGCCGCTGCATCCCTGGAATGTGGAGTAAAGATAAAGCACATTTCCATCGCAAGTCACTCACGATATGATATCGCCATAAAGGTTAGGTGCGACCATCACATCGTAAATGCTGATTCAAATCACTTCGACCAAGCTGGAAGAACGGGCTTTAGATACTCACTGTGGTTCCCGAAATAGTCTAAAGATAGTCAGTGATCACGAAGCGATACAGGACTGGACAAACCTGTACACAGCACTGTCGACCAGCTGTTCCGCAACCGTGACGCTATCATATTTCCCATTCATACCCGGTAGCGTAGGAACACCACGGACGGTCTCACGGAAAAGGCCGTCCGTGACAGAAAGCACGTTAGATTTGTGAATGATAGTCACATGCTGGAGGAAGATCATTTGGTTTGATGACTTAAATGCCAAACTGCACAAACTTTGCGCGGCCGAGTTAGAGCAATTTTGAAGGCCATTTCCCCAATTCGTCGTGAAGCGTGCTCCGTGATTAGACGTGTTGCACGGGCTTCCATACCTTTCTCACCGATAGTTTGTGTTTCTTCCTTGATATACTGGATCCCTCACATGTAATTGAAATGTAGCTGCCACAACGACACTACACTCACAAGACATTCAGTATTCTCCCGAACGACCACGAGATCAACCGCAGGCTGTTCGTTTAAGGCCGGAGCTACCTATGTTTCATGTTTTCTCTTATTCGATCTAAGAAAAGCATTCTTACTGAGGATACAGGCCGGATATTGGCATACAAATTTAATTTCTTGCGCAAGGCGACGATAGGCGACGAGTAACCGAAAACTTTGCGTGAGGGCGAGCTGGACGGTTTGGTATCTGTACCATTGAACAAAGACTTTTGAAATAGGACACACCTGACTGCTCCAAATAAAGCGCAGTCACACACGTTTTTCAACGCCTCAACTGTATCATCTGGTAGCGCGGTACCTGTCCTCTGAAAGCATTCGAAACCAGCCAGGAGGTCAATGAATTCAGGTTTGGGTATCGAGGAACCCAAAGCTTGGATCGCAGCTTTTGCTCCCTATATTGTGGAGGTGGATAAACAGCGAAAGCAAAGGGAATTAGAGACCAACTGGGAGAACTTCTCGACCAATTCCATCAGCGGGAATCAAACCAATCTTGAGCGACCTCCTGGCAGTCGTGGCCATGGAACGAAAAGGTGCATTGAATGTCATTACTACGATGTACAGTTGGCGAACGAAGTTTTCCGCGAGGCTTTCAACACGGTCACGTGGTGTTATATATCTGCTGCTGCCAGAACGCGTCCACTCCAGAGGCAAGATGAGCCAGTGCAACCACCACCCTGACCAACAGTGTGTGTTATTGAATACCACTAATCTCATTCCACACACACAGAACAACTCGTCGTCAACAATCCCGCAGGATGGTCCCTTGAAGCGGAGACTGCCAAACCTAGAGTTAGACCAGGCATCTATTAAGCGACCGCGTTTGAACCGTGACGAGCTAGGGGACGAGAGCGATACAGGTGGCCACAGCCCAGTTCAGCAGTTCCGTTGCCATGCGATGTTCAGCGCGTTGCAGACGTCCTCTTGGCGCCCTCCATCTAGTTTTCCGCGGATCATATGTATGCATTTCTCCCGGGCTAGAGTATAGCGCATATCACTTACCTTTCTGATTTTTTAAAAAAAAGTACCTTCGCGTCTAATACTGAAGTCTTTCGTGTCTTCGCACAAAACCGATGTATTTCGTTGTTTCTCCCTCGCCGACCATACTTCCATGACGCCGCCTTATGCTTGCGCCTATTCTTATGGTTAAGAGATTCTGTTGCACGAAAGGACTTTTACTAAGCCGTCGATCAGGTTCCAAGGGCCATGGCGTGACCCTCCTCGCTGTTGCTACAGAGGAAGGATCTGTTTCGGTTATAGAAACTTCTAAACGCTGTGAATGGGATTTCGGTATGCTTCCTGAAAGCTATTGAATTTGTCGGTCCTACAATCATTCATAGAACCTCAACGCGCTACTTTTCAACCCCACGAAAATGGAATATTTGACGTGAAGTGGAGCCTGGATGACTCAAAGCTCGCAACTGCGTCTGGGGACAAGAGTACGAGAATCACTTCTGTCGAGACGCAGGATACATTGCAGTTGCTTCGGACGCACACCAGTTCCGTCAAGTGCATTGCATGGGATCCAACTCACAACGACATCCTCAGCACCGGCGGCAGGGACGGGCAGATCTGTATTTGGGATCTTCGGATAGCAAGTAGCCATGCAGGTATCGGGGGAGATATTTCAGCGCTGCAACCAATTCTGACCATTCAAGGCGCACATGGTCAAGCAAAACCGAATGGTGGGCGTCGAAAGCTAACTCCACTTCCACGAAGCGTCACAAGCCTACTTTATGCTGACACGCGACCACACGCCCTGATCAGTAGTGGGTCATATGATGGGTAAGCCACAGCCATTCGTTACATGTGCAAACGATGAAGGGGGTTTTAGCATCCTAAACTTGTGGGATCTCCGTCAGGCTGGAAAGGATGAGTGTCAACAACGAAAGAGACCACCATGCATATCATCAACGGATGACGCGACGACGGTGAATGGGTCGTGTCGCCCACGCGGAATATCTAGCTTGTGCGCTGGTTCCGGACCAACGTCTGGCCTCCTCTTTGCGCTCGGGGCTGACTCCCGGCTATACACCTATTCTTCTCCCTCCTTGATACCCTTGGATGTAGAGGCGCACCCGAATCTCAGAACTTCTTTTTATGTTCGACTTTCTGGGTCACCCTGTGGACGCTGGCTTGCCAGTGGGTGCTCCGGAAGAACTGGTAGCTCATTCTTATTTGATGTCAGCAATGCTGCGCGATTATCTCCATCTCCTCATATCAAGAAATCATTAGCCGCCGCGGTGGAACTTCGTGGACATGCAGGAGAGGTCGGTGCCGTGGACTGGGCGCATGAAACACTGGCCACTTGCGCCGACGACGGTACCGTTCGAGTTTGGAGACCCGACTGTGATGTCTACCAAAAATGCTTATCAGACGAAGCAGAGGGGTGGAATTGGAGCAGGTCACAGGATATGTATACTTGTGGGAGTTGATTCTGGTTGTCATTGTATTGTCCACCTTGTTATTCTGTCTGGCTGGTGGAGCTATCTTATCAGCCGACCTGCAATTAATGATAAAAGCATCAGACTTAGACGCCCAAATGGCATCTCCGATGCTTTGACTCGGTGAGAAACGCATTAGAAGGCACTCCGTATTCATGCTCACCGTTTATCTTCACAAACGATACAATGGTCGTCGCAGTGGTCTCGGAGTCGCGAAAACAAATCGGATTAGACATGAGTTCCGCAGTTAAGCTGTGCCGTTCATACTACTAATAGCTTGGTTGTATCACATACTATTCGCACCGTACCATTGTTTGGGTTTTCTTTAGAAAAGCGCTTCGCCGAGTAGCGACAACGGGGGCCAGGAAATCGACTACACTGTGCATGAGGTTACACATCATAACGACACAATCATCCAAGCTCTATTGAGGGCGTGAAACTGAAGTCCGTCCTATCGATTGCTAACGGCTAAATAAGCGACAAGGATGGCCGACGTCAACCGGCCTCAAATTACAAAGCAAAATTAGAATACGTGCTTGGTCACGATGAGTATACCAGTATCCGATCAATCGCCGACAATGCCAGATGGAAGAGATCTGCAAAATATTCTATTTCTTCTGGATGGCGTTCACTAGCCTGGGCGTAGTGGATAGGTAAGGTGGAGTCAGGAGCAAGGTATACTTACCAATCAAGGCCTTCCTCTAAACCTTCACCTCTTGTCGCACAACTGCCGCGCACACTCCACTGTCTCGTAGTTTCTGCACCTGCAAGTCCCAATTGTTCACTGATCTCTTCAGGCCTGAACGCACCATCTACGTCTTGCTTGTTGCAAAAAACGAGGAGAGGTACGCCACTCAATTCATCTTCTGAAAGCATAGTTAACAACTCGCTTCGTGACGTTCCGAGGCGAGAATGGTCGGATGAATCTATAACGTAGATAATTGCAGATGTATTTGGAAAGTAACACCTCCAATACGGTCTACATGGAATCAACGATGTGGTGTGCACAGATGCAAGACATGCTCTCACCGAATGCTGGATTGTCCCCCGAGATCCCATACTTGAAATTTAATATTCTTGTACTAGCGCAGTTCAGAACAAATAATCAGACACCAAACTCTTGACACACCTCTACGGTTTCGACATTAAACCCGATTGCTTCAAATCGAAATGGTAAGCTGAAGATAACAAGCAAAGCTAACAAGCACCTACTGGGAATAGTCGAAACTACTTCGCCAATCTTGTTTGGGATTGTGAGACGGGTTGGTTCCGGAACTCGGAAACTCATACCTGCAACTTGTACAGTATCGTGGTCTATGTATGTAGGTCAGAGATAGGAGTTCACCAACTGGTACGATAGTTGGATCCAGCATACCTTTCCGGCCGAATCGAGACCAAGCATTAATATACGCACATCCTGGTCCTTGCTCCATCGCACCAGCGACGCAAGCGAGTTGACCAGTGAAGAGAAAGTAAGGCCCATCGAAGAACTTGGAGAGAATGTAGAGAAGAGAGATGCCCTTGAAACCCTTGAAATGGTGGAGCTTTCGTACCCGAGCGTGAGAGCGTGCGTACAACTCCACCACATTGTACCTAAATAGTGGTATCATCACACTTGTCATGGTGCTAACGACTCAAGCTGGGCTGATAAAGTTGGAACTGACAGCTGCGCAGGGTTACCCGCCACAAGTTATGCGGAAACCAATTGATAGGCGAATATGTTGAGTAAGTTGCTCATGGTCAGACCCGTGCATCCTCCATGCGCCCGCAAAAATGGCTCAAACAACGAATTTCACCAGTGTGGCTTGTTTCAAGATGATGTACCGCTGGTATACGAAAACATGCAACTGACGGGTCAAGCGGAAACAGGGATTTGGGCAGCTGGCCCCATCTCACGACGGCCAACAGCTGTGTGAGCCCGAGGGTACTTGGCAGAAGAGTCTGTTGCCAATTTGGTCGCTCCTGTAAAAGTTTCCTCCTTAATCCTATGCTCATGTCCGACTGGGCCCAATAAAGCTTCGAAATCTCTACGGACCAACTCGACCGCTGCAACATCAACCAACGATGACTGACCATTCCGCAAGGTCTGTGGAATGCCTGCAGCGTTGATCTGACTATCTGTCCAAATAGGTTCCACGTCGTCCTTGCCAGTACCGACGTCAGCACGGCCACCAAGCTTCGCCCAATCACTTGTGCGATTGAGGTTTAACTCAGTAAAAATGGCATCGACAGCACAAACAAGGCCATCTATTTGCTCGGCGGTGTGTCGAGGTGTGACAGTAAACCTCAACCGCTCCTCGCCGACAGTGACGGTAGGATAGTTAATGGCCTGGACATAGATGCCATGTTTGTGCAATAGTTGGTCGCTTGCCAGCTTGGCAAGTCCAGCATTTCCCACGAGGACCGGGACAATGTGGGACGGACCGGGGATGACGGGAATATCCAGTTTAGTGAGGCGCTCCTTGACCTTGCGGACATTGAGCTGCTTCAAAGCACGGTCGCCAACATGATGTTTCTGGTACAAGATCGAGGCACGAGATCCCGCAACGGTTGCTGGCGGCAGTGAGGTGGTGAAAATGAATCCCGGTGCGTAGGAACGGATCATATCAATGAAATCACGCGAACCAGCCACGTATCCACCGACAGAGCCATAAGCTTTTCCCAAAGTACCTGCAGAGGAGATCAGAAGACTAAAAATATACACATCCTGATTCGGCTGACCGGTAATGATGTCGACGCGATCCATCACGCTACCCTTGATGGCTTCCGGACTTTGACCAGCCGTCTGATGCGCTTCAAAGTCGAGATGTTCGGCGACTCCCGCGCCACGAGGGCCATACAAGCCCACAGCGTGGACTTCATCCAAGAAGGTCAGAGCGCCATACTTGTTTGCGAGATCACAGATTTCACTGATTGGACCGATGCTACCGCACATAGAATAGACGCTTTCGAATGCGATGATTTTTGGGGTCCTAAGAGGCCACGACCGGAGCTTGTTTTCGAGGTCTTCTAGATCGTTGTGCTTGAAGATGACCTTTTTCGCACCAGAGTGACGGATACCTTGTATCATGGAGGCATGATTAGATGCGTCAGAAAAGTAAACCAAGCCTGGAATCTTTGAGCCGAGGGTAGAAAGGGTTGCATCGTTCGCAACATAGCAAGAGGAAAAGACGAGGGCTGCAGGTTTCCTATGCAACGAGGCAAGCTCTTTCTCAAGGGCTAGGTGCATTGCACTGTTTCCTGCGATGTTTCGTGTTCCCCCTGCCCCAGCACCATACCTGTCCAGGGTTCGACTACAAGCGATTTCGATGAGGGTCGGAATTGGGTATGGTAGTTCGTACATACTGCATGGTTTCGATCACGACCGGGTTATTTCCCATGCCGAGATAATCATTGGCACACCACACCTCGACTTCGTCTTTGACATTGGCTGTGTGAGCGACTGGAAACTTGTTTGCAAGCCTGTTGATGTTGTTGAAGTAACGATAAGACTGGTCCCTGTGTTTCTTATCGAGCTCGGCAGCGAAAAGCTGATCGTAGTTGAAAGTACTGCCACGAGGGCTTTCAGGTTGTGGCTGGAGAGGCATGTGGAACGGACAACCGCCTGTGCTGAGGTTAGTGGCAGTGCTTTGGACTCTGTGCTTCTGGGCTTTGGCGGCTGCTGCGAGGTCATCGGCGAGGCGAGCGGCTGCTCGAGCAGCAGATGCGTGTGGACATTTGGCGATGTCGGCATCAGAGAACTCGGAGCCAGGGAATATGCCTTTGCTGTGATGAATTTTCTGTACGTCCACCTGGGCGGCGACGCTGGCATAAGTGGCGACGAGCTGGGTAGAACGCATCTGGAGGGCGGGACCCATGATCGGACATTTCGTTGCGGATTCTGTGAGCTGAGAAAGGGCGGGGAATCTGGCTGAGGAATGGGTAGAGAGCGAACCAAGGGTCTGTGTCTGTGCACCACGAAGAAAAGGACAGGCAGACTTGAAGCGGGAGAGCGACGCAAACTTTTCCATGAGGGCGATATGAAAAGCACGAGACAAGCAGTTTAGTTTAGTTTATTAAGCAGAATTTGATTGGCTTGCGACACACATGATGAGTCGTACATTAGTCAACCCAACCCGTTGCGCAACACACTCGGCATCCAGTAGACTTAAGTACAGACCATCCAGCAACACCCAAGCTCAATGGCGACCATCCCTCCCGCTCGAGATATACCACTCACTTTCTCTGCGAGCCTTAGAAGTTGGTCCGTTCTTCACTACCCTCACCATGCGCACTCCTGACAGCTGACAAAGGTGGAGCACTGGTGAGAAACACGCTGCCGCGGCAGAGGAACGCCTATTGAGGTACACAGGCTGACTGTCGTTCCCACTTGCACTCACACCTCGTTCAGGCGGCTACCTTTCTTCTTACCAGCATGGATGTCTACTGCTCCAGCCGCAGAAGGTCCCGTAATTGCCCGTAGCGAACATATCCAACTTTCATCTCCGAAGCACTATCTCAACTCTTTCTCAATCGTGTCCACGAACCCATCTCCCACTCCTCCTCCTCCCGCCGTTGTTCTCCACGGCTATGGCGCGGGTCTCGGTTTCTTTTTCCGCAACTTCCCCGCACTAGCTAGCTGGGCCGGTAGTCGCGGCACGCGTGTTTACGCCCTGGACTGGCTTGGTATGGGTCGTTCCGCTCGCGTCCCGTTCCGCATAAGGGCAAAACGAGACGATATTCCCGGCCGTGTACAAGAAGCGGAAACATTCTTTGTCGACTCTCTTGAGGAATGGCGCGCCAAGGTGGGCTTAGAAAAAATGACGCTCATTGGCCATTCGCTTGGCGCATATTTCAGCGTTGCATACGCCCTCCGCTACCCCACTCGAGTACACAAGCTCATCTTGCTGTCCCCCGCTGGCGTACCCCACAACCCTGACAATCTGATCTTACCCTCGGGAGACCTGTCCGAAGCTACAGATTCCGACTCACTCAATCCCCCTCCAGAATTGGCTGCTGCTTCCGAGATTCGACGTGTTCGTGACCAGCAAAAAGCAATCAAGAAAGAGGCCACCCGATCTCAGAGACTATTCACGTATCTCTGGGAGGAGGGGTGGAGTCCGTTCCAGGTTGTGCGCTCAACACTCTTCTGGGGACCCATGCTTGTCGGCAAGGTTTGTCTATTCTTTATCCGACTCCTCCAAGAGCCCTCCGATTGATAAATCTGGTTAGTATTCTAGTCGTCGCTTTACCGGTTTGACGGAAGATGAAACACGTGATATACATGATTACATTCTCAACATAACCCTCTCTAAAGGTTCGGGAGAATACTGCATATGTATGGCTTGCCTAGTTTGCGGTGTGTTGCGATCTCACACGCTCTAGCTCACATCCTTGCCCCATACGCTTATGCACACATGCCTTTGGTCGACCGAATACCTGCATTGAAGATACCTATCACTTTTGTTTGTTAGTATTCTGTCTCGTACCCTGGGTCAGCTACTGTAACCCATCTCCTCCAGATGGTGAACACGATTGGATGGATCCCGCGGGAGGCCTCCAGGCTTTGCACAATCTCCGCCAGGCAGGCAACGAGAACGGACGTATGTTCGTCGTACCCAACGCCGGACATCAAGGTGAGGTCCTTGTAAGATAGCCTATTCTGGGTCTGATTTATTTGTCAGTATATCTCGACAACCCAATTGCTACGAATGAACTACTCGTCGAAGAACTGGACCTCGCTGATCAACAGCAATCATAGCCTCTATAGATCTGTACCATTCTGATAAAGGACGTAACGCGATGACCTTAACTCGCTAGATAATTTGCACTCCTACTGGTAGATCCATATGTAATTTTGCTGGCCTTATTGCAGGAGGCCTAAAGTCTGTTAACTTGTTAACCATATGTCGCACTCAAATGTTCCGTGCCTGACGACTACCTTTCTCGGACTCTGTCACGTTTGGGAACTACTTTTGCCGGATCATCTCCTTCATAGAAACCCCATCCTCAAAACGATCCAGGAATTCAACATCAAGTCAGAGCAGTGTGACCGATCAGCCGTCCGGGAGAAAAAAGGTGTGTATGACAACGCATCAGGAATTTTACACGATGCTAATTTCCGCTAATTTCGACTAATTTCACTAATCTGACGTGTGACAGGGATCACACTACTAAGCACTCGAAGAGAGCACGAAGGAATGCGGTATAGATTCAAAGTACCGAAACTAGAGTTACAGGATGACTATGCTACAGCTTATATACTATCTAAGGCTATGCTACACATGTCTGGTGCATGGCACGGAGATTAACTAAGAATGTTCTTTAATATTCTGTGATTGATGAAAAGAAGAGTGAAATAGTGAAGAGATGAAAGGGTGAAGTAATGTGATTACAAAAGAAGAGAAAATCCTTTCATTACCCCCTTTTCAAGATTCAACGTCCACGGCAAATGTACAGAATTTCCAAGTCTGGAGGTGACCCTCTCTTGGTCAGACAAGTTGTTACAACGGGGCATGTAGAAGGGGTAGGTCGGCATTAGGCACACGTAGTCCCATGCTATACGTACTCGGCCCATACTAAAACCGTAGTTTTAGCCTAAGGTTGCTGGCCCTACTATTCATCGGCTAAGCAGGAACGCCGCTTGCTGAAAACCCAACCAGTTGCAGCCGAAGATCTGATTGATTTTGCTTTGGAATCTTATCTA
>JBBPKO010000002.1:243577-259032 GCA_038089295.1 Xerocomus amazonicus
CATTCCACGCTCCGGATACGTCGTGTAAAGTGGTGAGTTTTCGTCGCTCACAAACAATCTTGAACATGGCAAGCCGTTGCATGACAAAGACTAAAAGCGCAGAGTAAAGCTAGGCCGAGGATGAATTTATGTATTCAAGTGCCCTGCATGATCATCGATTATGTTGACATACCGTGTAAAATGCTTGGAGGAAAGCGCTCAAGCCGACTGTTGTCACATCATTGTTATAAGAAATAATGACAGAGTGCTCTGGGTGTCGAATGAGGAGGGTGAGAAGAGTGACATGTAGGACCACAAGCACAACATGAAGCATGTAACACCAAAGACGGTTGCGAGAAGCGTTTAGGGACCAATGTCTAGACGGGTCACCCACCGAACGGAGGAGTTTGACCTCTGTTACCACTCTGTGAGGTGGCGTTGCATCCATCTAAGTTAGAGCACGCACCGGATTCTGCAGAACTCAGAGACAGAAAACTGCTAGCATGACTTGCTTCATCATACGAGGGTACGGCTGCATAACGGTCGCTACTTCCCGTGCGTCCGGGTGTCAACTGCGTCCAAAAAATGGTCTCAAACATCGATGAAGCGCGTAGGCTGTCCAGCGACGGCATCTTCACACAGCAGAGACGGCTTCTGAGCACCGGAGAGCGTGACCCATACCACATTATCTCCAGTACACCAGTATTCGATACTGTAGCTGGTGGGGATCTCCAAAGGACACAGATAACTAGGGCAAAGAGAATGACCGATGCACAAAGAGCAACGATGACCTGCATTCTGAAATTTAGACCCATAGCCACAAAAATTCAACCAACTCACGGGCAGAATATTGATCTGTGATCGAGAAAATAAGGTCAAGTCAGTACGATTGTACCAAGGCCAATCGAGTACAACATACGTTTAACTGCCATTGTGGCTGAAAATACGTCATTTCACTTTCATCTATTTCTTGAGTAAACCCCCCTCTACCCTCGCCCAATTCGCCAGCTGCATCATTTTCATGAGATATGCTACACCTTTTTGTCTTTCCAAACCTTACCTAACCAAATGAACTCAGCGGCAAATTGGGAAACAGCACTCTCCATTTGACTTCTGGTCAATAATGACGGAGCACTAGTGTATGGTTCAATGGATACCCCACCACACGAGGATACGTCCATCCCCAGAACAGATCTCATGTACCTAAGATAGTAGTTGGCTGGAGTTTGGTGGTTGTGAGAAAAAAACATACACATTAAATCCTGTGATGTTTGCCCACAGTGATGAGTATGACATGATAGACTGACAAAATGTTGAGAATATGGTATTCTATTTCTGATTTCTGATTATATAACCATATTCTAGAGCGATTCTATGATTAGCCAATTGGTCTTACACATAGATCAATGCTGACACTATTCATATTATAGGGTCATTACTCATCATAAGATAAGCTCTCTTTTAGCTATTGGTTAAGATAAGAGTTCTTTATGCTATTGGCTCTATTGTTACTGTGCTTATATATCACAGTTCTTAGACCTTCTATGGTCTTCCTTTTCCTTACTATAGTTAGTAGGAGACAGCTACAGATACAAACATATCTTGTAGTATTTAAGACTGGAAAAGTTGCCCAGTCTATAGAGAAAAAAGTCTATAACTCTGAACTCTCAGGTTGAGCCAATAGCTCCCTAATTCACACATACCACCCTCCACCTTGACTCAAGCCTCTAGCATCAGTGAGTCTCCCACTGATCTCTCTGCATTCCCATTGCCTTGCTGCCAATTGGAACTCCATTGGTTCCAATACAAAAAGGGGACAAGGGAAGTGAATTAGCAGATATCATCGCATTAGAAATCTAGGTAACTTCGATGAGCTTGAGGTTATCACTCATGTTAAAACCTACGGCAGAAGTGAGATTTTGATTACCACCGGGCGAAAAGGTCGTCCATGGTGTGCCTGATGGCTGCATATCAGAGATGAGGGGAGTTCAAGAGAGACTAAGGGTAACAGAATGGGCTGTGGAGTTCAGAGAGCATGCTACAAAATATACTGGAGTCGAGAAGTTTTGGGTGCTAGTTCCGGCTGGAAGACACAGACGCACTTTAGTCATTGTGGATCAAACATTACAAATACTCGCCAGGGGGATCCAAATAGTATGACCCATTGATATAGACATAATTGGTACCACCAATGGAATTGTCAACTTCTATCTTCGTAGAGACAAGATAAAGAATAAAGTTTGAGCAGGTTGGTTGCGAACACTAAAGCTAGTAGTTAATCGCAGCGCAACGAACAGAAAACCAACTTCATTACCAACAACCAAGGAGAGAACCAGATCTCATCGAGTACTGTCCCCATAATTTAGTATTCTGATGTCTCTTTCCTGTAAGTCCCTTACATGGTTGATTGTAAATTGTGATGTTAAAGGGGTCTAAGTCCGACATCTGTACATTGACAGTCCATTGGGTGCCATTGTAGGGAACGGCAAGCGAAACATTTGTGAGTAGACCACAGTGTGCATGCACCGTAGTTGCATTGACCGTAGCACTATCAAAGCCTTGCATCGGAATATCATACAGAGTATTGTTTGCCAATCCGAGGGTCCTATTGGTGTATAAATTTTGAATGAATGGGGTAAGCGTAGTTACCGCCATCCAATCCAGCGATTCTAGATCAACGGATGCACCAGGCCATGTTACTACCATGGGGGTAACCGAAGTCATAGTGTCATTCATCAGTCGAGGCTGTATCAGAGTCGACGAAGTCACGTGAAGCACAGAGATGCAAGCAAAGTACACTGTCACAACCATGATCGACACGACTGACGAAGAAACTTTGGTTTGCTGCCAAAGAGTACTCAGTGCAGCACCGAAGCCAGCCCATGCGCCACATATGTCGTGAATCTGAGTTAATTTTTTCGGACTAGAGAAGATAGCTGAAAGCATCAATTTTTGTGTGACGAAAACCAATAGGGCAGTATAAAGCTAGTAATAACAGTGATCATTAATACTGCATCAAAAGCTTTATAGACGTACAGTGTAAAATGCTTGAAGCCCGCCACTCAGTCCAGTCGTGAAAATGTCAATATTATATGTGATGATGACCTGATGTTCTGCGAGATAAAATACAGCGACCGCGAGAAGGATGGAGTGAAGGGCAACTAAGAAGGCGTGCAGGAAGTAGCACAGAAGTCGCCAGTGATTGCGCACTCCTTGCTCACTATCATCTGGCCATTGGGGTTTACATGAGCTCAGAAGACGGCTGTACAAGTTTTTACCTTCGTCAACCTGGTTGCGTCGAGTGGATGTGGTACCCAACTGAGACATGGGAATGCCATCTTGCCGTGGTGAGCCAGAGGGTGCTCTGCGAAGTAGACGATATTTCTCCGACAACAAACTAGCGAACATAACCTGCCTGCGGGGTGAATGGGCAAGATGGGCAAAGGGTACTCACTTTGTTGCAACATACGTAAAACTGCTCACCATGGTGAAGGAAACAAGCGCTCGAACAAAACGTGCCATGAAATACCCGAAGCTCATACTGCTCTTAATTATCCGATGGCGTTTTGATTCTTGCATCCAGTTCTCATCCTGCTACATGAAGGCTGAAAATGTAATTCTGCAGGTCAAAAAAAAATCGATTTTACGGATATTCTCATACGTTCGCTCGTCTCTGATCGGCATGTTCTCTCATCTGCTATTACAGTAATTGGACGTGAAACGGCTAGTCGTCCTCGTGCTCGCTGATTAGGGGAGCAAGAGAAGTAGGCCGATATCATCGACCGGTGTGACCACAAACTTTTTGTACTTAGCTTGAAAAAATGGTAGTAGCGCCAACGTCGGAGTCTGGCGGCCCGGCAAGTCATTGCCAACACGATGAACCCGAGCGACCATCCGACGACTACCTCGACTACACTACTGACGAAGCTAGTCCATGGATCTGCTCCTTTTCTTTCAACCTTTCTCCTCATTCATCTCTCTGCACCGCTGCTAGCGAACATCGGCGGATCTAACTTGTCTTCCAGCGTGATGGTGAGCACCGTTAACACAGTCGCTACACTTCCTCTACTGACCACAACTCATTCGGCGCCCGCTCGCGAGCTTAGCTCCTGGGAAGGGAGTACTACCAGACCCCGTCCGGAGAGAAATACCTCCTCCTCACCCCATTCGTCATACACGTTACATCCGGCATCGCCAAGCGGCTCATCCCACCCGCACACAAACAGCCTCTACGCGGGCTCACCCACCCACTCAGCCTCGCCGCCTACACCGCCCTCGCTCTCTTCGTGCCCGTCCATCTTTTCACACACCGGCTCGCTCCCACCGATGCGTCAGCGCCCATCTTGGCCGTCGGACCTGCCGAGCTGGATTACGAGTTCGTCAAGACGGGCTTGCATCGGTTCCCGTGGCGGAGCTGGGCGCTGTACACGGGGCTCGTGGCAAGCGTGCTGGTGCACGCCGTCGAAGGGGTGAACATGTTGCGTACGACGTGGCTGGGTGCTGTCCACCTCTCGTCGCGGACACGCAAAATCATTGCGGGCGCGGTCGGGTTGCCTGTCATGTTGGGACTCTGGACGTTATCTGCGGAACCTCTGATGGCTTTCTCGTCCACGGTCGAGCGTTACAGCGCGTGTTTCACCAAGCTGTGGGTGTATCGAGTGTAAGGTAGGCACGCATGGTGAGTAGCGTGGACGCGACTCTGACTTATTTATCCGATTATTTTCAGAAGCTTCAAGATGTACCGCGCAAATAGAGTCCATTTCTAGCACGAACGAGGCAAACAATGCCCAAAGTAGCAGACAAGATGTCCTTTGAAAGGCATATACCAAGTATCTGAAACCTCCCCAATTGTCCGCTAAGAGAGTAGTCTGTTCAGTGTTCTATCAAGAAGTCAGTATGCGTCAGAGCTTAATGATGCCTGTCGCGTTGGGCATGACGGTGGGTCTCATGTTACTTTTCTTGACACGACCGCATCAAGGAATGAGACTTGAAGGACTCAGGTCAAGGTCTACGAGTAGGCTGATCGCTGGAATGCACTAGCTAGAACCACAAGCGTATCGAAAATCGCCTTAAGGAGCCGGAGGCCCCTATCATCACCCGGAATATATTATGAAATATCGATAGCAGCTGAGAGAACATGCATGAACGATGACTGTCGAGATAAAAGGAAGGTGAGCAGGGTACCAGGGTCCAATAACACTCGAGAGATAAGAAAAAGGACCATATAGTTCGCTGAGCGCTCCTAATGCACACATCTTTTTTTTTCTTTTTTTCTTCACCGCTTCTCGCGCAACTTGAACCAGACGACACCGACCAAGAGAACGCCAAAGCCGGCAATGAAAGCAAACAGAACGAGAACGTCCCGGTAGTAACTGTCGGGGTTGAATCCAAACAGCTGGAAGCCAACAAGATGAACAAATCGCACTACGGAAAACAGTCGAAAGACGTTTACCAGCTCCATGATCAGCGATGCGGAAATGTCGATCGGGACCCCTTGCAGCACGTCCACGATCATTAGTCCCGAACCTACCTCGTTTACGGACAGTGCTTCGAGGGTGTACTATATTCGTCGACGTGTCTCATTAACATGGGGTCGTTGCATGACGCACAATCTTACCTTGAGCGGACAGAGCCATTGTAACCATCGCAGCACGGGTGGGATGGAGCCCAGATGAACGAAGAAACCGGCGTAGGTCATTTGGTATAGCGCTGTCAGAGCAGAGACAAGGATTGCGATCCCTCCATTGTGAAAGAGCGTCGCAAGAAGGAAGTTCTGCAAGTCAACGAATCAGAAGATAATTAATTTGCACTCTAAAGAAAGGCACGCACGAAGAGGGTCATGACAAGGGTGAATAGGACCAGGACGAACAAGAACTTGAAAAAGTGTGAAGCATCATGAGCGAGCCCGGCCATCCAGTATGTTCTGGGAAGATACATGTCAGGTAGGACCAAGGAGTAACAGATCGAATGAACAGACATCGTGGACACAATAATCGTTGGAAGAATACGAAGAGGGATGACATCGAAAAACAGACGTGATAAAAGCCAGGCAGTCGGACTAGTGAATAGGCGGTCAGATATTTCAACGAAGAGCATAGGAAAAGGCGAACCTGTAATATGAGTTGGATCGCTCCCGAACAAATAGAGGTCGCACTTCAACAATATTGTACAATGCACTCAAAGATGAGAATGTGATTAATGAACCCTACTCTCAATGAGTTACCGTCGTGGTTCAGGATATGAACAACACACCAAAAAGAACAAGCATCCCACACGGGATTGGAACCCAGCAATAGACAATCCCGTTTGGAAGTACAATCCACCTGAACAACAATCTCAATGTCATAGAGCGCAGGACACTCTAAGAGAACATACCACAGAATACTCCCAAAATGCAAGAGACAACTAGATGAGTGAGAAAGAGCGTCTTGTCTCTGAAAACACCAAGTAAACACCGTCGGATAGCAGGCGAAAGACCACATACCGGCACAGCAACTTCCATTCACGACCGCACAATGTTTGGAATTGAGTGAGGAACGTTGCAACATATTTCCCATGAACAACCCGACTCCGAGTGACCAGGGCTTCCACGTCGCTACCATCCGCTTTCTCGTCCGAATCGCGGTTTGCTGAGGCTGAATAGTTTTCATCTGATTTACCCTTTCCAGCGACTGGGGGTACGACTGGACCTGCGGGCGGGGCACTCGCAATCTCAAGCAGGTAGTCCGCGACGTTGTATCCCTCTTCATAAGGAAGTATTTCCGATTCGCCCGTTCTCTCCACATCCGAATCACGAGCACTAGTGAAGTATCTCGCAGGAGCCAAACCACCGGGCCCAGAATAGAGAGCCCGTCCGCGTGAGAGAAGTAGGACCGAATCAAACGAGTGATACAGACGCGAACTGAGGAAGCAGTCTCAACATGAGGGTCACCATCATGACGACGAATGACATACCTTGGTTGGTGCACACTGCAAATCACTGCAACACCCCGATTGCTCTCCTCTACGGAGCCAAACAGCCCACCACCACCTCGAGCAACTTCCTTGAGGACATTGACGACGCGTCGTGCACTCACAGAATCCAAGCCGCTCGTAGGTTCATCGCACACGAGGATATCTGGACATCCGACGAGTTCGAGACCGATACTCACCCTCCGGGCTTCACCTCCACTAATCCCACGACCAGTTCCGTCTGTCCGCCCAATCCTGGTCTCCGCCACATCTTCCAAGCCGAGCCTCGAAATGACGGTTGAGATCAAGGCGGCCTTTCTCTCCGGAGACAAGGACTCGGGCAACCGTAGTGATGCGGCAAATGCGAGAGCTTCTCGTACCGTTAGGATAGCAGGCAGAATGTCTGTTTGGGGTACGAAGGCTATGCGAGGTCGTCGACCATTGGCTAAAGAAGGAAACGTGATTGAACCGGTAAAGTGACCTGATTTTGCCTTTCCTGCGATCAGTTCCACCAACGTCGTTTTTCCCGCACCACTAGGACCAAGGACTGCCATCAGCTCTCCGGCAGCAACATTGCCATTGATAGAATCCAAGATCGTTTTATCGGCCCCAGAGGATCTGACGAAATACGATACATTGGTCCATCGGACGTTGACTCCACCACTGTGACCGCCATCAAACGGTCGCTTACGGGCAGCTTTCTGAAGGACCCATCCCCATACAAGGCCCACAAGTGCAATCCCGAGGAGGCCGCCCACGATGGCCAGACCCGCAATGACACCCGGACTTAGAGGGCTGGAACCCGCGGTCTGACCCGATGTCAATGTCCCGTTAGCGGAGTCGATGACGGCTTGCGTGACACATTCCCCATAAACGCAACCTTGTAGCGTGAGCCCACTGGAGCCGAATAGTCCATTGATGACCTGCTGTTGGAATTCGCACTTGTTGGTGTTGTCGCAGACGACCGTGAGAGGACCAGAGAGCGAGTTGATAGTGCCTGTCAAATCGGACACGGAAACAGCACCACAGAACGTCGTGTTATGAATACACTGACACTGCAGCGTAGAGCAAGTCCAAGTATCCGAAGAACTTGTGGATGTTTGCTCGCAGGAGGACGCGACACAGGAAAATTGTTCGACGCCGCTGTAGAATAATTGCGAGTATATTGCTGAAGAGTCGTTAGGAGAAAGTAGAGCGCCAGAAACGTTGTAGAGAGGTGAAAGAGAGGCGTTGAGTGTCCGTTGGATGGTGAGCGTGGATTGTAGTGGGTATATGGCTTGTAACGTTGGGTTCTAGAAAGAGTCAAATAGAACGTTGGAGAGGGAGATGAATAAACCTACGTTAACCTCACAACTAATCTCGCCAGCTGCGTATACCACAGGGGAAGTGTTGCACACCATAGTGTCATTTACACCCGATACCTGAGAACTTGAGGAGCTGCTGGTATCACCACTCACTGCAGCAAACCCAGCCTGGCACGCAGACGAAGCCGTACAAACATTGCAACCAGTGCCAGTCCATCCATTGGAACACGAGCAACCCGAAGCGGTCAAGTTCGGAAAACCCCCGGAGGCGGCGGAAGACGATGCGAGGGAACGATTGGAACCATCAAAAATTGTGCCCCCACATGCCGGCTGGGAACAATTTGCACCGCCAAAGCCTAGGGGACAAAGACAGTCAGACCCGCTAGTGATACCATAATTGGCACAGGATTGCGCGGCAACGATGGGAAATGACAACGATGCGACGATTAGAACACGTAGAAAACTGCTAGTCGCTGGCAGCATTGCAAGATGCTTCGCGCAGAAAAGCGCCCAAGAATGAACGTGGTGAGAGACAAGATCTTTTTTTCCCTCTTCACAGTCCCTGAAATACGGCGCCACCTGAACTTGTTAATTTCAAGAACCGAGTAAAAAAAAAAACGTGTCACGTGAAAGCCGCTTGTTTGTTGTCTTGTCTTGTTGTCTTCGTCTTCGTCTCTCGGTTCGGCGTGCGTCACGTCACGTCACGTCACGCCACGTCAACACGGTCTCGGTCATGTTTTCTGGTGTAAGTTAAGCTTGTCTCATCGACCGACATCTTCTTCACCCAACCAAACCATTCACAGGTCGCTTCTTGGTGGTCCTCGTCTGAATCTCCCGCTGCCAAGACCTCCGAGAAATACGACCCAACGAACCCAAAAATGAATCCGTTGAATCCTCAAGGACTGAAGCCGTGCGATCCAACTCGATGCGTTCAGCTGCTCTGCGTTAATCAATCAACTTTATCAGGTGTTGTGCTTGCCCCGAAACTAAATCCGCTCGTGACGTGTGCTTTCTGCAACATGGGTCCGATAATGGCCGATGTGCAGAACTGATTAAGAAACACGTCGAGTGCATGCGTGGACTCGGCTTCGAAATTTAAGCGACGTCATGCCCACCAGAGCGCCCACAGTAAACCAAGTTGGAATTACTATGCATGGTACACCAGTAACTCCACTCTCGTAGCAGATCTTACGCCTACTAGATTTATAGATATCCCAGCTCACGAAATAATTCTAAAATTGGTTTGAGGTCGCGTACACGCCTTGTTATGGCCAGGTGATGCTCCGCACTGCTCTTTCGACAGATGCCCTATTCGCATGCACTTGTGGAACAAAGTATAGGGGAGATCTATTCCCTCTACTCCGACCAATTCGGGAACAATGCACCTCTCCTGGATGTCTTCTGCAGTCGACTAGTCAGCGAAGCCTAGACAATTTTGCGAAAACAGGATGTGTGTTTCCTCGTTGAGATTGATGGCTTGATTCTCTCGTAGAAAGAAGTCACCATGCTACCCAAGAAGGTCGCGAAGGTCTCGTCGAATCGAAGGAGCAAGGTATTTAAGAACTGCGCCTCACGGTCCATCAACCCACTGCCGCTGGTCCTTGTCGTCTCTCCAACATTTTCACACCATGAGGCCCTTCATCGTTGCAGCACTTGCGCTTGCTTCCCCTGTGTTTTCTTACACCGTGACTTACACTCTGTCCTATGATACCACTTATGACCACGGTCAGGATTCTCTCAACAGTGTCGCCTGCTCGAACGGCGAGCACGGCCTTATTACCGATGGGTACACCACCTTTGACTCCCTTCCTACCTTTCCGTATATTGGAGGGGCGCCCCAGATACTATCTTGGAACTCATTCTACTGTGGTACCTGTTGGGAATTGACATATACCAATGCGCGAGGCGTTTCCACGTCTCTCAATGTCACTGCTATTGACACTGGTGACCATGCCTCGGAAGGCTTTAATATCTCACTCGAGGGCATGGACCTTCTCACGGACGGTCAAGCTAAGAAGCTAGGCAGGGTTCCCATCAAGGCGGTTAGGAAACCAAAGAGCGCATGTGGCCTGTAAGACGTACACAGGTAAATTGATCAATAAGTGCACTTGTTCACATATTGATTGCGGTTGTGCAGGTTTGCCAGCTGAAACTCACTTTTTGTTGTGATTTCGTTTCGTTTTCGTTTTTTTTTTTTTTTTTTTTTTTTTCGGACTTTTGCAGAGACCGCTCTTCGTACGTCTTGATTCTAGTGTTTAGGCCCTTAGAACACATGGGGATTTTAGATATTCAATGAGACAATTACAGTTACTTTGATTGCGATCGGACCCCCGATGACATCGGGACTTATCCTCAGAACCGCACTGCAGTCCACATGCTTAAAGCTAGTCTGAGAATGGCAAATTCTCAGCGCCCAGTACTGGAGTCAACGTCACGGGCCGATGGCCGGGGCATATGCGCATGTCACGAACGGACTGATATCGGCGAAAGCTATCCGTCAAGAGAAGGCCGTGGATGGAATGGCATCCGTCATCGTAATCATTGATGCTGTGCTAAAATGCGCTCCAGAAATGCTTTCTCAGTCACTTTGTTGCCCTAGCAGTCTGCTTTACGGTTAAACTTGCCCGATCGCGGTCTCCCCACGCCGTTCTCGCTCAATCAACTGACCGCTTTGCTCGAGAGCTCAAGCCGGATCTTGACTACCCAGTGCAAGCTCTCCATTAATAGAGAGGTCTGTGCCATATGTCTCTGCATGCTCTGCGAAACAGCACTGGGCACAGAACATATAAATGGGGCGCGTACCACACCATTTTGCATCATCTCAACCCACAAGCTCAACGCTCCGAGCCCTTCTCTCCATCGCCCGCTCTCATATCATGAAATTCGCATCTTTTTCCGCCGCGGTCATCGCGTTCGCTCTCCCGGTGTTCGCACAAACCGAGACGCTCTCGTACGACACGACGTACGACGACGCGTCTCTCTCGTTGGCAAGCTTGGCTTGTTCTAACGGCGTCAACGGTCTTATGACCAAAGGCTACACCACCCTCGGATCTCTCCCCACCTTCCCGAATGTCGGAGGGGTGTACACCGTGACTGGCTGGGACTCGGCTGCGTGTGGCACGTGCTACGAAGTCACCTACGGTAGCGAGACGATCGCTGTCCTAGCGGTGGACGTCGCCTCCGAAGGATTCAACTTGTCTGAGGAAGCCATGAACACGTTGACGGGCGGGTTAGCGGTCGAACTCGGTCGTGTCGACGTTACGGCGACGCAAGTGGATGCCTCTGTCTGTGGACTGTAGAGCTTGATCAAAGCGACGAAGGATAGGTTCGAAATAATATATTACTTCCTTGCACGTGAATGCTCACGGGCGCGCAGCACAGACTCCCATTGCATGACGATCCAATACTTGGCATATACCTTTCAAAGGACATCTTGGCTGCTACTTTAGGCATGTTAGCTTCGTGAATCCGTTGTAGGATGGACTGTTCTTAATTGATACATCTTGGAACTTCTGATAGTAATGAGATGAATAATTCAGGGTAACATCTATGTTACTCACTCGGTGTGGCTGCCTTACACTCGTTCCGCCCACAACCCCGCGAAACACCCGTCATGATGGTCGACCGTAGGTGGGCAAGAAAGCCATCAGGGGTTCTGCAGATAACTTCCAGAGCCCCAACGTCACAAGCAACGTGACCCCGCCCGCAATGAACTCGCACATACGTGACGAGAGCTGGACAGTACCTCGCCAGGTCGTACGCTACACATTCACCCCCTCAACGGCGTGCGTCAACGCGCTCACCGCAAGCCCCATATACAGCCCCCAGCTCCGCCACGAGAACCGACGCAAACCTGTCTTGACAAACTCATAGTCTGGCTCAGCAGGTCTGATGGCAAAAGTGGGTGCAGACGCATTGGTGGGGGCAAGACAGTGTGTAAAAAGGTGGATGTACACAAAGATAGCAAGTGTCATGTAGGCAGTGAGGCTGAATGGGTAGGTGAGCCCGCGTGGAGGTTGTTTGTGCGCGGGCGAGATGAGCTGCTTGGCGATGCTCGATGTGACGTGTATGATGAATGGGGTGAAAAGGAGATGT
Source organism: Xerocomus amazonicus (assembly GCA_038089295.1). Taxonomy (NCBI): domain Eukaryota; kingdom Fungi; phylum Basidiomycota; class Agaricomycetes; order Boletales; family Boletaceae; genus Xerocomus; species Xerocomus amazonicus. The sequence goes on from JBBPKO010000002.1 coordinate 255,907, forward strand.
TACCCTCCGAATGGGGTCTGGTAGTACTCCCTTCCCAAGAGCTAGCTCATGAGAGGGCACCGAGTGAGCTTTCGTCAGTGGGGGGGAAGTGTGGTCAATATGCTCTTGTTAGATCCGCCGACATTCGCCAACAGAGGTGCAGAGAAGTGAATGAAGAGAAAGGCTGAAAGAAAAGGAGCAGATCCATGAACATTGTAGTCGGGGTAGTCTTTGGACGGTCGCTTGGGTTCCTTGTCTGAGGGAGACTAGCAGTATCCTGGGCCGTACCGCCAGATTTTGATTCCTACAGTCCTGGTATGCGTGCCATTCTCGAATGGTTCAATCTATCTGAGAAGATTATGAACACATTGACAGGTGGATTGGCAGTCAAGCTTGGTTGGGCTGATTTCCCTGAAACACAAGTTGATGCCTGTGTTTGTGGGCTCTAGGGCTCAATCAATAAACCATCTAATGCCGGATCACGTCCTTGATGTTTGTAACAATGCTAGGGACGGCATAGCAAGTAGTTTCCGACATCTCAACTATGACCAATTTTCATTTATTATCTTTTCTGTGTACTTCTCTGCATAAATGTTGATGTCTTCCTCCTTGCAACAAGCTATCACTTCCATTCTACATGATAACTACTTTTCTGGTGCCTCCATTCAAGCCTAATTCTTGTCTGCTAACCTTACCATCATCTATAGTTGCAACTGTTGTTGCAGTTGGGCATGACTGGGGTAGGTGACTTTTACCACTTTGCTCATCTGTACTGAAAGATCCATTATCAGTCCTTACATTTTCAGATGAAGTATATATGCTTTGTATTTTCATGATACATTGATATTCACCACTGGCTCATCAACTTACAGGTGGATTACATTTGGGCGACCACATATGCTGCTCATGCCGACAATATATTCTGATGTGATTGCAGACCAAGCCATGGACATGGGTGTCTACTTTGTTTGTCTTCGTATGTACCCTTTTCATGTCTGTGATCCTGACCAAAATTGAATCATCTGTCAATTTTCAGACTCATTATGCTGAGCTGTTGAGTCTCATGTACGTACATATCTGTCAATGTATTGTTCAGTCGCTGACATGTACATCAGGACTACTACCCTATGTGAGTTCAAACCATTAAACCCCTTGTGCGTTGATCTGACCGAAACTAGTTAAAGCGGGAACTTCCTTCATACCTGGCCCGGCAAAGGTAATTTACATGCCTTGACCAGTAAAAATGCTCAACTTTTTCAATCATCGTAGACGTATGTATCCATATATCATCATTGCGCTTATTCTCATTAAGTGATAATATTTTAATAGATGTGAGTACACACTGTTGGTGTTTCCGAACTTCGTAATGATGAGTATTACTTTCTAGGTAGCATACTTTACCTGTTTTACGAATGGTGCTTTTGGGCCTTTATGTGTGCTGCAGACTGTGAGACTTTACCTATTTTGCTCTTCAGACAAATTTCACTAGTCGATTCAGGGATAATGATCCTCCGAGTCTGGGCGTTATACAACCAATCTAAGATCGTCCTCGGCGTCCTTTTCGTGTTCTACCTCGTACAAGTAGTGTCGTATTTCGTAGACATTGTTATCCTCAGTGCTCAGTTCCCCCTTAGTTCCGCAGGTGAGTGAAATGACTCCGACACTACATGATTAGCAGGACTATAGTACCTTCCGCTGTCCGTTTAGTGGTCACCGTTCAAGTACTCCAGTATTCGCTGTGCATATTGGAAGGCCCTTACTACAACAGCAATGCTTGGAGATTGTTTTTGGACGCTTGGCAGATCACTCTCGGCACCGTGATGTGTGTTCTTACCGCTATTCAGTCCACGAGGGTGCTACTTCAAGTATACAAGGAGACGAAGAAATTCCGGGTCAACCGTTTCGTGAAACGTCTAGCAAGAGATGGCTTGATCTATTTCATTGTGTACGTCAACGTCCGCTCCTAGCTGTTCCATCACAAGCCTACGGTGGTATGGCCACATACAGGATCGTCACATTCGCACTCATCAACGCGCTGCCCGTCGATACCATCCACTGGGCAATTTTCGTGACGCAAGCGCTCCAAGTGTTGCCTCCGTTCACCCTCGTCCCCAGATTCATCTTGGACTTACGGAAACTCTATGCGCGTGATGTTCAAGACGGGCAAGGAGGAGATATTGACACTGCATTTGGGTTAGGGTCGACTTCGGGACGAGGTGCTGTTCTGAGCGCGATCATGTTTGCAGAGAATCGGCCGAACGAGGGCAGAGAGCAGGACGATGAATTGGAGATGGAAGGGGATGTCCAGGAGATTCCCCGTGCGAGTGGTCGGGCGTGATGTGGTCGACGTATCCCGTGGATCCGCTCGCGGAAGGGTATGTTAGTTTACTTTTTTGTGTGCGCACTGAACACTCAACAATTGTATCGGGGACCGGTTTCGAATTACGTGTGGCGGGGATGTCATCAATGCTATTGGGCTGGACATCTTTATCATTGAAAGGGATTGCTGTGCAGAGGTTAAGTGGACCTATGAGAACCTCAGTAGATGTCAAGCTACTATATTAGAGCACTACCTATGAGAACTATAGTAGGTTAGTAAAGTAGTAGCAAGTGCCTATAAAGTATGACTTACCCTCAGTAGATGTCAAGCTACTGAGGAAATGAAAGAAAGAATAAGTCTAAACTACTGCGCTCTACGCTTATATAATATTATCATAAATGGAAGGCAAAAGCATGCAGGTCAATTTACAACAGTTGCCATTTTGGCATCCATAGCGTCCTTCGTATCCCTCGCCTTGTCTCTCGTCATCGTTGACAAAGGTCCCTCCAAGGTAAATTTTATCTCGGTCTCTGGAATGAGCGTCCTCGAGTGCCTCTGGCTTGAGGAAAATTCCGAACTGCTCCTTTCGCATCTAAAGAAGGTCCAGGATGTCCATATCGACAATTTGAGGGCTGCGGGGATGTTTAATATTTGTCTTAGTAACTGGGTTACTTTGAAGAGGACCAGCCAATCCTTGAATAGGTAAATGGATAAACCTTGCTCCATTCGTTTCAAGTAGTAATTGGCTTGGGTTGAGAAAAGCAGTGAACAAATATCTCACAGCCAATATTCTTGGCATTTCTTTTGAGCACTATTGGTGTTATCTG
>JBBPKO010000003.1:0-13953 GCA_038089295.1 Xerocomus amazonicus
GGGTTATGATCTGAAACCAATCCCTCTTTGCGGCGATAATCAAGGATCCATATTTATGGCATCAAACCCGGTCACTGAAGTGCACTCTAAGCACATAGATATTAAGTGGCACGGGGTCCGAGATTTCATAAGGGAGAAGTTGATTGAGATCTTCTTTATAGAAGGATCAGAAAACCCCACCGATATCTTTACAAAGAATCTCGGCCGAGTCAAATTTGAGAAATTCAGATCTAAACTAGGCCTTACTTTTTATAATAGTCCTCCTACTTCATAGTCGCCATTCTGCTATATGTTTCTCCTACCTATGTATATAAAACATGGGGGAGTGTTGAACGTATGCTATATTAAGTAGAAGTTCACATGCACATAGTAGATAATTCGAACTCCACTTCGGAGTTCTAATAGGGACTCTTGCGTTCATACCACGACCATCCTCTAAGCAGCAACCTACCAAGCACTATCCAGTGAGTACCAGCAACCCTTCCTCAATGGATGTTGCTACGCCATACTCCCAACAATGTGTGCATCCATACACCTGACAGTTTCATAGGAGAGCTGAAGGCCCATCCGGTAAGCGAGGGTGAAGGCCTTCTTGATCTGAGGATCAGTGGCAGACCCTTCCACACCTTGATAGGCATGGGTGGAGATATGAGCTGAGACCCGAGAGTCAATGGCAGGTGTGGGACTGGACATGATTGTCCAGGAAGAGAAGGCGATGGAGGCCACTTGAATCATCACATCTGAGGAGATGGTGGTGGTATTTGCTTGGGCTTTACTCTTGCCCTTTCCATAGCTGTTGCACTTCTTGTGTTTGCCACCTTGTTGCTGCTGCTGTTTTTGGTGCTGCTGCTGCTAGAAAGAGGGCTTGGCACCCTTCTTCTTCATTGCCGAGATCTTGTTGGCCAATTGGCCCTTGTTGCCCTTTTGCAGGGACTTTTGCTCTCAGATGAGCACTGCTGCAGCATGGATCTCCTCCACCATTGGGGTCTTTGAGTTCCCCTTGGAGTCCTTGTTGGTGGCCATCATCTGAGCTACCACCTCCATGGTGGGAGAAAGCTTTACAAGAAGCATCATCGAGCATACATTGCTCAGAAAGATGTAACTGGTGGATTTAAGCCAGCTGAAAAGAGATTGGACCTTTGTTAAGGCCAGAGCAGGATGGGAAAATGTGGGGATAGTGATATCTATAAGCTCCCTGAAAAGGGAGTAGGCAGAAGCAAGAGAAGATGACTTGTATTCTTCTTTCAGTACTGAGATCAATTCATTGGTAAGGAACCACTTCTTGAAGTGGGTGCAGATGTTCTTGGTCATGTGGCACATCATGGTGCCAACCAGGATGTTGTTGGCCCATTGGAATATGATATAGTGGTTGTGCTCCTCTTTGATGGAATCCTTTTTCAAGGGTTCGGGGGTGTCAATGTATGTTGACCACATGCTTCCAGTGGATTGAAGGTAAGACTCCATTGTTGACCACCATGCATTGAAGTTTGAGCTGTTAAGCTTAGTGATGGTGATATCTTTGGTGGACATGTTTGATATCTACGATGTTCATCAGCATTGAAGTGAGAATGGAGAAACAAATGTGGATAGGTTCTCCTTCTTGCCAGGAGTGGTCTATCCATTAGGACTGACACAGCAATCCCAGCAAAGATTCACCTGCTCTCCAGGTATGACCCAAGGGTCAGTGAACCTGGGAGACTCTCTACTAGCTAGTATAGCATCCAGGGAATCCTAGCAGCTTAGCTGACAACCAGTGATAGTGAGGAGCTTGTGCTCGATTCACTAGTGATTGTCACTTTGCTAACCAGGGCTCATAACCTGTTGAATGGAAGGTATAGCAATGCCCTCTGAGGAATACTGCTGGTACTCACATTGATTGAGTGGGCTAGTAGTGACTAGTGTTGATGGTGGATGTATGAGTACAAGAGTCTTATTCAAACTCAGACGACTGAGTCTCAACTATATACTACATGATTATATAATGTGAACTACCTAAATAGGATTATCATTCAACACACTAGTCTAGCTTTGTATTTTTGTAGGTCACCATCTTTATTATATTTGTGCATAAATACCCATTTATTAGATATGGGAGTTCTATTTTCAGGTGTATTAGATAATGTCCAGATACCCATCTTATCTAGTGTCTCAAGTTCAATCTTTATGGCCTTTCCCCACTTAGACCACTCAGAGGAAGCTTTCATTTCTTTAAGCAATTTCAGGTCCTTATTCCTCAGATTACTATTGCTGAATGCAATGTACACTCATTCTGCTGATGTCATTTCCAGCTCATTAGTCTCTGGATCATCATCATTGGATACCAGTTCCAAATTGGGTAATTTAGCACTCAGTGCCATATTGTTATGATCAAGCCACTTGACTAGATGCTGCAAAGACTTGCATAGTGCTTGAATAACTCACCCTTAAACTTACTAGTCACAGGCTTATAGCCTTACCATGCTGTGAACCCAGGAGCTTCAATGGTAGAGAAGAAGAGAGGAAAGGGATATATTGCCCAAGGTAGCAAGGAAGGGAAGTGACAAGGATGTATGCTATCTAAAGACAAGCTTAGGGCTTGTTGAGCTACAAGTACCTATCTTACATATATACTACAGGGATATGTGCACAGACCAAGTATATGTATGGAAATACCCTAAGATCTGTAGAACCCTATGCCTACTACAGAGAGTGATCAGCCTTGTGGTGGAATGTAAACATACCACGAGGTACAAAGAAGTATGGTGATTGTTATGCTTGGCTTGGGTAGAGTTGAGTGTAGCTCTTGAAAGTCTTGGCCTTCAAGTAGAAGGTATCAATACCTCACAAGCTGGAGGGTTTATGGTTGGATTCTTCAGGCTTTCAACAGAAGGTATCAATGAAGTGTAGTTGTCTTGTCAGACAGTGAAGCTGAGAGTGAGAGAAACCAATGGATTGCTCAAGGTATGCTTTGAGGAATACAAGGGAGATCTAGCTTGGAGAACTATCATACTAGGTGCAAGTCTAAATAGGTATCAGATTGATGCATAGACCAAGCTATGCTGACTGTGGAGTGAGTCATACAGAGTCATGACAGGTCATGACCATGGTATCTTAGCAATGATCAATCTGAGAGAAGGAAGAGAACATAAGGCCTTCTAGAAGAGAAGCCTAGAAGAGAAACAGCATCTGTTCAATGGGAAAACTAGTCAAGATAATGGAAAGGTTATCATAAGACCAGAAAAGGGAAAGGTCATGAAAAGGGAAATCAGAATTAGCAACTAAAGGGAATAAAACATAACATTACCCTCTTAGTAGAGAGAAAGTCACTGACTTTCAATAATACAAATGTTCATGATGATACCCAGGAGAGCTAGTCATGTTTGCATTGGCTTCTGTGTTGTAAGGATCATCATCATAGTCATAATCAGTGGGGTCAGTGTTGGCAGGGGTAGCCATAGAGAGGATCATTTGTGCAAGGTGGGGATCTAGGCCTCTAGCAAACACATCAATTAATGTGGTTTGATCAGTTACTCCAGATCTCATAGTGTGCAGCTGGAAATCCACAATGTAATTCTGAAATTCATCCTTATCTTATACATTCTGAATAGTGTCTTGCATTTTTCATTGCACCATATTCTTATAATTAAAGGGGAAGAAAGTCTTCCTGAAATCTTTCATCATTCCTTCATATGTTTTATTATTTGCAGGGAATGCCAGGTCACCAATTTGATGATACCATTTTTCTGCAAAGGCCATTCCTCAACCTTTGGTCATCTTACTCAAAGCCATGAGCATCTTCTTGCCATGGGTATCATAAATATCAGGGTTCAGGGTGAAGAAGGCCATCATGGCCATTCCCCAATGGGGTGTATTGAGAGATTCACCTGAGAAGTCACTGGGCAACCCTGCTTTTAATTCAGTGGAGTGGGGAGGTACAGTGGCCATTATATCATCTATTGTGAAAGAGGGTTGGGGGAGTGGGGGGGGGAATTGGGAGGGGAGTGATTTCGAGTGGGGAGATCTCCTCTTCCTCTTATGTGGGAGAGAGAGATAGGTATGGAGACAAACTGATATAGATGGTGGACTTGTCTTCTTCATTGTTGTCACTGCTTGATGATAGGAGACAGAATATGGACAGAATGCTAGCATTTGATAACTTCCAGCTAGGAAGAAGCTAGTTCTTTTGTTACACTTTATTCACCTGATGATGATGGAGTTTGTAAGAGGTGAAGGGACTCAAGTGAAAGGGAGATCTCACATTGAGGACAAGACTAGAACCACATAGGATTGTGTAGAACTAGTTTACTAACTACTGTTACATGGCAATGGTTATATACTGCTCTGGTCAGTGCACAGACCATGCTGACACTGTTACAAGTTTGACTCCTTGAATTGGAAAGGCTATCAATGTTGAAGTCTTAGATATGACTTAACTATATCCCAGAATTGGAGGCCTTCTGAATGGTGTATTCTAAAGGGGATCTCAGAGAGTGTTCCAGGATGGAGGTCATGCGATGGGATCCAAGGGAATGATAAAGGAATCAAATATAGAGCTAGGTACTAGACCTAACCCTATAGCAATAGTACAACCATAACAGTGTAACGGTGAGAATATAGATGAGGGACTATCTCTCTACAGTATGTACATACTTATACTATAGGGAATGGTGCACAGACCAAGCTATGTATGTATATATATGGTAAGAGTCCATAACCCTGGGTCAAGAGTTGTATGGGAATAGATCATCCATGATGGAGAAGCATATGATGAGTCAAAGGAAGACTATCCGATGGAGAATAGGGCAAGAGATATCCCATGGGCAAAGGGTAGTACCATAATAGGACATGGGGCAAGGGCTTACCAGTCTGGGACATGGAATACAAGGCACAAGATAGGGGAAATGCATAGAGGTCCTGCCATAAGGACTAACAAATAGATAAAGAGAGCAAGCAAGAGGATATATACAACATCCAGTGGGGTAGGGCAGAGGCAGGATAGGGTGTAGATGATGAGCAGGAAACAGGAGAGTGTGCTGATGTAGAGCAATTGGTGTAACACTACAGAAAATCATAATATAAGCTCCATCTTTAGATTTCGAGCACCTGTTCAAAAAACCCTAAAGGAAAAACCAAAAACCTAAAACAAAGAGTCTTCTGAGAGTGGAGGAAAACATGCAAACTTGACTTCTGCTTTATCAAGGATATCCTGTACTTTGGTGAAGGTAGAAGGGGTAGAGGAGGAACCAAAGATAGCCAGGAGGGATCATTTGCATACAAGGACAAACTCATAGAAGGTGTGGGCAATGGAGGAGATTTCAGAGTGAGGAATGAGAGGAGGGTGCCAAGCCTAAACTGGAGGGAGAGATTCAAACATGGACCACACAGGAGGAAAGTAGCTCTGATCTGGAGTTGGACAGGCATGGTCCATCCAAAGAGTGTCAAGAGTGATTGTTGTTCAAGTGAAAAAAATCTCCAAACAATAAGGGCAGCTATGAACATAGCAGACAATATTCTGATGACGAATATGAATAATGGTGAAGAAGTTGTAAGGATCGAGGTCTTGTGGGAAGGAAAGATGTGCTGGTAAGTCAAGGATGGTGGAGTGGAAGTGACAGTTGACACAGGAATAGACGTTGGGATGAGAAACTGTAAAGGACATGATGTGCGATGTTGAGAGAGTTATTGTCAAGTCTTAGAGAGCATATCATCTTATACCATCAGGATAAAGAGGATAAAGAAGGCAACCGGTGCCTAGTCATAAGAAGCTGAACATAGTGACAGGGATCAGGAAGATGGAGTTCTTGAAGAAGTCTACTTTGCCAAGGTGGAAGGTGGGTATCCTGTAGATCAGGAGTGCCAATACTTTTATTAGCAGAAGCCGTCAGGATGGGGAAGAAGAGAAGTAGCAGAGTTACATAGGAAATGCATAGAGCTGGAGGGAGAGATTCCAGGATAGAGGTGATTCTTAGGCCATACCTCAAGGCCAGGGGAGAGGGGGGAAGAGAGTAGTTTTACTTCGTGCAGGAAGACTAACCAGAGAGTTCATATGGAACAGACTTGCTAGGTCCATGACTGATGAGGGAAGAGGAAGAGAGGGAGAGCGAAGGGTGCTAACCTTGCTTGACCTCTGAAAGGATTTCCATGGGCTAACCACACCCACACGAGCAGTTAAGCCCGAGACAGTTTAATAACCTACCCAGGTCCTCTAGTTATTTCATTTTATATTATAACTGCTCACTCTAAGTGTGAACAGGGGTATGAGTACTCCAATCTAGGAGTGCCATCCACCAGTATCCAAACTGTAGACTGGCAGAGGAAGCAGTTCAAAGCCATGCTGAGAGCTACATCTACAAAACCAAAACATCCCCACAGAGAGCAGTTTACTGCCATGCTTAGGGTGTTCCAGAACTCTTTTCATGATTTCAGTAGTTTAAGGTTATGCCTAGGACTTTTCCCTATGTTTTTATTGTTATAGCAGTTTAAAGTCATGCTTAGGACCTTTCTATCAAGGGAGAGAGAAGAGACAGCAGTTTAAGGCCATGCTTAGGGCCTTTAAGAGGAAAGAAACAGAGAAACAGAGCAAAACTACCCCCCGGACAAGACTGAAGGCACTGATGATGGACAATTATTCCAGGTAGAAGGTGTCTGAAGGAGGGGAGTAGCAGAAGCAGGAAGAAGAAGCAGAATGCAGAGAATAGACTGGAGAAGAGGGGAGAACATAGAGAGTGGGGGGTAGAGACAATAAATCCATGAACCATAGAGAGGAGAGGCCAGTAAGACAGGGAAGTGGAACCAGTGACAACAGAGGGGAGAGCCTCAAGACATGGAGGGGCCGTGGGGACAGCAGTGGGGACAGAGAAAGAGTAGGGGAGGAATAGGCCCACGGGGAGAGGGAACATCAGCAAACAACAAGAATGTGATATACTGATCCGAGCAAGACAGATGAATGGTCTGAGTGTCACAGAGGTAGGCAGTAAACATATCAGGAGGGAAGGGAGATGGCAGTAGTGGGGAAAGAGACACAACATTAGCAAGGTACCTGTTGAACATATCGGCAGAGAAGGGGGAAGGAGTGGCAGAGAAGGGAAGAGGGCTGGAGAGGAAAGCATCATCCTCGATGTTGTCAGCCCAGGAGAAGGAGATGGGGAGGATGGGGGACTACTAGAGGGAAGGGCAGAACAGAGACAGGGAAGAACAGTGAGATGTTGACAGGATAGCCAAGAGTGAAGTGATGACCAAGGATGGAAAAGAGATGATGTGAAAGGAAAGAATGAGAGATGCCAACAAAGTGAGAGGAGCATTGATCAAAGAGGGAGATGGTGAGGGGAGGAGGATGGAGTGAATAGCAGCAAGTCTAGTGGCAGTGAGACAAGGCTGGCGAGAGATGGAGGAATGGAGAGCATAGGTACAGGCAAGGGTGTACTGGAAGAGAGATGGGTGTAGGAAGGCAGGAATGAGTGTGGCGACCCCCACAACAAGGAGAGAGGATGGGAGAGAGGCCATAACAACATCAACAAGTGGTGGTGAGGGAGGTTGCTCATGAGAAGGAGGGAAAATGGCATCAACCTCTGAGGGAGTGAGATGGTCATGGATAACAGCATCAATGGAAAGGGGACAGGAGGAGATTATGGCAGGAGATAAAGATAGAGAAGGGGTAGCCAAGCTGGTGACCTCCAAGTGTGACAGGAGTGAGGTAGTCTGTATGGTGACCTTGGAGTGAGATGGGGTAGAGATGGAAGGGAGAAAGGGTACAATTAATGAGCAGAGGTATTTTTTGCGATGATTCTTCATTGTCACCCAGTGGTGGCAAATGAGAGCTAGGCTCAGGTATTCCTTGGATGGCAGAGGAGATGATTGCAGAAGGGGGGAGACAATGGTTCAGTGAATGTGAGCAAGTTATTCAGAGGGGAAGTGACCACTGGGACACAAATAGGGTGGTGACCAACATTAAATTGCTCAAGAGGACTAGGACATCGGCGGGAGGAGTGGAGAGCAGTGATCTATTGTTGTTGAGCATGGAAGGTGGCAGCAGTAGAACACCATCCAGAAAGTGTGTCCAGAACATGTTGCATGGATAAAATCATTTGTATGAGGGACAGATCAAGTCTGGTGGCGAATGCGTCAATAAGAGTGGTGGCATCCTGGATACCAGATTGAGTAGCATACAATTGGAATGAAGAGAAATAACATAGGGAGCCTTCTGGTCTTGTTAGGTCCTGGTGAAGTTGTTGGAATTTTTGGCAGACTTCTTCAGCAGCATTGAATGGGAAGAACATCCATTTAAAATCATCTTTGATTGTTTGATAGAGACATCCTTGATATTCTATGCCTTTTTCGTTGATAAAGATATATCATTGTTTGGCAAATACAGGTCCCCTGCCTTTGGTGAGTTTACTTAAGAATACGAGACTCTTTCCGGAGTCATCATATAGTCCTTTATTTAGAGAGAAATGCCCATCCATTCAAGCAGGCCAGATGATTGTGTCAGTAGAGAGCCCTGAAAAATCCTTTGGAAGGGCAGACAATATTTCCTTTTCTTCATCATATTGATATGGGATATGGAGTTGGATAGATGATCCCTCATTCATTGGGGATGGTAAAGGGGTTGGTTCATTACTAGATGAAGAGGATGAGGAATCTGATGGTTTAGTTGGTTCCCATGACAGAAGAAACATGGGTGATCCAGGCGATTTCAGGATTTCTTGTGATGGGTGAGAGATAGGAGGTGAAAGGATAGGGAGCAGGGGTGGTAGTAGTAACTCAAAGCTAGAAGGAAGACTATATCTTCCAGCAGTTATGCTATACAATTCTGACTGTTCAGAGATGGTTGGCATTCAAGTATACAAGAGTTCTATTATTGCTAATTTGGATAGCTCTTGTTTTTGAGCCTGCCATTCTCTTTCTTGTTGTTGATAGGCTTGTTCAATGGTGGAGACCATGGAACATCTCAACCATGTCTCTATGGTCAGAGATGGGAAGGAATGGAGGATCCTTCGAGGAGGATCCCAGCTTCTTGTACAAGTTGTGCCAACCTTAGCATGGTAGGACCGACATGACGGAGTCAACTTACTGGAGACAAGGACAAATGCCTAATGGGTCAATCATATAAGGATGGGTGAGGAGACCAAGGGGTCATAGATCCAGAGGAAGGGTACAATGGAAAGGTGGGTTGTTAAGACATGACTTTTGTTATTGGTGGGAAAGGAGATGATGATATGTATGTATTTGATAACAATATACAGAGGAGGATCCATATTCTTTTGTTACAAGTTTGACTCCTTGAACTGGAAAGGCTATCAACATTGAAGCCTTAGATATGACTTAACTATATCCTGGAATTGGAGGCCTTTTGAATAGTGTATTCCAAAGAGAATCTCAGAGAGTGTTCCAGGATGGAGGTCATATGACGGGATCCAAGGGAACAATAAAGGAATCAAATAGAGAGCTAGATACTAGGCCTAACCCTGTAGCAATAGTACAATCATAACAGTGTAACAGTGAGAATATAGATGAGGGACTATCTCTCTATAGTACATACATACTTATACTATAGGGAATGGTGTACAGACCAAGCTATGTATATATGTATATGGTAAGAGTTCATAACCCTGGGTCAAGAGTTGTACAGGAATAGATCATCTGTGATGGAGAAGCATATGATGAGTCAAAGGTGTTATGATCTGAATTCATCATGATGAGACGACTACGCTACAAGCCTAAGCCATTGTCTAAGAAAGCTAACAATGGGCTCAGATCAGTAAATAAACCCCTAGGACATGCCGTTTATGTCAGAACGGCATGAGATACTCATGCCATCTCCACTCAATGTCGGGTCTGATTACATCCTCGGCCAACACCCCTTTTGCCTCCGCCCCACTGTCTGAATGGTCACCGAGCTATGGTTGGACCGTTATGCCATTGATAGGGAGATCACCCCTATCAATAAACTCTATCATTCCATCAGGAGTCCTCTTGGCCCTGATGCCCCCTATGCTGCCATGGTAATGGTTATCACTGTGATCTGAGTTCCCTCAAGGCACTTACACATTCCGCCTCGAGGCATTGCCAAGACTAAAGGTTGGTAAGAGTACTATAGGGTTTAGGGTATTTCCATACAAGGCACATGGTCTGTGCATGTACCCCTATAGTATATAAGGTAGACAGTGTAACGAGGGAAGCCTTAAGCTTCACCTCCTTGTATCCCTGTATCCTATGTCCCTTACACAAATTGGGGACCTCTGAGGTTATAGGGTGCAACCTTTGTCCTCCCCTCTTCCTTGCCACTTGTTGGGCAATATATTTGTTTCCCCTGTCTCTGCCCTCCAGCATGATATCAGGATTTCATGGCATAGTAAGGTTATAAGCCCATGATGGATACATCAAGGCAATATCAATCGACATGACATTGAGGCAAACGGATAGCTCAACTGAGCAAGCTCAAGAGGTTGGAGGTATGGTTGTAATAAAAGGAAGACTGCCTGATGGAGAATAGGGCAAGAGGTATCCTATGGGTGAAGAGTAGTACCATAATAGGATATGGAGCAGGGGCTTACTAGTCTGGGACATGGAACACGAGGCACGAGATAGGGGAAATGCATAGGGGTCCTACCACAAGAACTGACAAATGGATAAAGGGAGTGAGCAGGAGGATATATGCGATGTCCAGCAGGGTAGGGCGGGGGTGGGATAGGGTGTAGACAATGAGCAGAAAACAGGAGAGTGTGCCGATATAAAGCAATCAGTGTAATGCTATAGAAAATCATAACAGACACAGCTGCTGTGGATGATAAATGAGCTACTATGGATAAGCTAAGGTACTGCAGAATGATACATTGGGGATGAAGCAGAAAAGGAAACATTGGGGAATATGAGATGATGAAAGCATCATCTAGAAGGGGAAGATCGTCCATTAGAAGAAGAGGAAAGGGAATTCATTTAGAGAAAACAAAGTAAAGAAAAGATAGTTCATAACAAACACTATCTATCCATCTAAGTGAAAGTAAATTCTCACGTGCCTCAGGTATATATAGTGTATTAGATAATTGGGTTTGCATAATGTGATCTCTGATCTTCCCAATTAGAACAACCATGCCATACTCATATGTAGCGACTGTCTGATTTCCCAAAGCTGCTATATATATGTTTAATCATAGTGAGCTCAGTATAATCATGGAAAGCATTCTTTTGAGCACAAATATGAGTTGTCACATTAGAGTCAGTAATCCATGAGTAAGCAGAAAAATCAGTCTCCTTGATCTCATCATTGTTTTTGCTAACTCATACATCAGTGTGATCCATAATCTATACTTTACTAGTGAATGCTTGTCCTAAATCAGTGTCACTATCATCCGAGTTTTCTTCAGTTGCTACATTAGCCTGTTCTTTCCCTTTATGGCTGAGCTTTTTCCACTCTTTTAGAGACGCATCCTTAGTGATCCATCTCTTGCCTTTATTAGTAGGGTTCTTCTAGCATACTTTCTTGTTATGGCCAAACTGGCCACAACAATTACATTTTTCTTTGCCATAGAAACAGCATTCAGCAGTGGGGTGATTGTTATGCCCACAGATATGGTAAGATTTCTTGCCTGATTTGGCTTGATTACTATATTTGGCAGTGTAAACAAAGCCACTCATAGCATGCTCTTTTCACTGCTATTCTTCCTCAAGTAGAAGGGAGTAGAGCTTATGCACAGGCATCACTTACACATTCTTGTTGCTGTGCAAACCTCCTTGATAGCCTAAATATGATGTAATAAAACCTTCCCAGCTCTTGGGGAGCTTAGCTATGAGTATAGCTTTGAACTCAGCTTTGCTTATAGCATGTCTGGAATAGGCTAGACCATTGTGTAAGACTTTCATTTCTTTTAGGTACTCACCTATATCTGAATATTCCTTGGCACAACTGCCATAAAGGGATCACTTAGTAGAGATGATGGATTGTGAGCCATGTGGCTTGTGGATTTTGTGAAGGTTGTCCCACATTTTGGCAGATGTGGCATAATCAAGGATATGAGGAATCTGATTATCTTTTATGGAAGTGGTGATTATCTCTTACATATGGAGATCTTTATCTTTCTAGTCGGCAATCATGATCTGGTCTGACAGAGGTTGTTTAGTAACATCCAAAACAATCTCCCATGCACCCTTCCTTTTTAGGATGGTAGATAACCTTGTTTTCCATATGATCCAATTATTGTCCAACAACTTTTCGATCTTGAGAACCACCATAGATTTTGCTGATATAGATGATTCTGACCTGATCTATGGGGATGTCATTGTAACAATGGAATAGGAGGTCAATTGAGAATGTCCCAAATGGGGATTTTCTGCAAGTAGTGTGGGAAGTGGAGTTAATCCATATGGTGGCAATGACAGATCAGTGGTCATGACAATGTAGATAGTGCAGAGGTGATAATGATTAGAGATTAGATTAGATATGCAGGGCTCATAACCTTTTGTGGCTACAAGCTTAATATAGTTCACATGCAGACTCAGACACAGGGAACTAATGGGAGCAGATGTGCAACTGCTGATATTGGAGGCTACTGATTGTTTAAATACCATGTCCTTATTCCAATACTGAATCAATTTGCTCTCTGCTTACTGAGCAATGAGTGAGCATGTCTCTGATGTGTAATGCATGTCAGAAATGTGTCGGCCGACTGAGTTGCCTAATTCGGCTTATATCAACAATCACTAATCAGCTGTATCTTTCCGGGGGGGCTCCACTGGAATGTCTTTGGTCCGCGATGCTAACTTGGCAAAACCTAGTATTTGCCGACAAAGTTCGGTTGCCGTCTAGGGCCTAAAGCAACACAGTCACACATAGATTCTTCCAATCAAATCATCAATGCAGAATTTCAACCTTTCAGCTTCATGAACATACCATCGTGAAGATGATTTCCGAGCGCAATAACTTCATCTCTAATGTGGCCAGGTATAATACCGAAGGTGGTCAGCATGACTTTGTTAGATGATTTACTTGCGTCATAGCATTGGATTCGTACTGTCATTGATTAAACGCATGGTTGGGCCATCTTTAGCATCTGCGATTTAATCCGATAAGCTTGGCATTTACCCAACAGACGGACGAACTGAGAATTGTTGGTTTGGTGTCCCCCTCTACTTGTACGCTATTCTCATACGCAGGATAACCCGGGGTTCAAGGGTCTCTTGAGTAAAGCGACAAGAACTGGACAGAACCTCGCCGAGCAGAAAGGTTGGGTTGCAAGCAGGCTCGTAAGGATACCTTGGACGCTTCAGTATTCGGCGCGCTGAATGCAAAAGCAATAGTTTATGGTAGGTATCCGTTTTCAGTCGCAACAGTACCATTCCCGTGGGTCAGAGTAGATCGAAACGGCAGCAGCACCAAGCTCCTGTGCTCTCTTAACCTAATATTCAGCGCTAATCTATTTGTATGGTAAAAGTTGCCCTCGTACATCATAACATGCCTTCAATCCACGAAATTGCCACCGTGGCCAGTAATTGCAATCTTTCCCTTAAAGACGATCCCTTGAACAATGTTAAGATGGGTTGCCACAAGGAAGAAGAGAAACGCATACCCTCCCCGACAAGGGCATCGTAGGCCTCCTTACGCCCGTAATTCGCATAGACGAGCTTCACCGCTATTCTGTGCCCTGGGCTCACTCCAATTCAGCAGTCCAGACGGAATTTCCGTCTTCATCAAGGATCCCTAGGCTATGGTGCAGATGAAAGTTCCCTGCAGGACCGGATAGCAGGTTCTCATCCAAGCTGTAGGTTCTACACACATGAGATGTTCATGCTAAGGCGCATCCATTTCCCTCGGGCTTTCCAGTAGCGTCATTGTGTAGTAGAAGGCGGGATGGGGTGGCATGACAAAAGCAGACTTGATATTAGCAAAACAGCAGCTCGTCTTTCATGGTGCATACTAGAGCGAAGGATATCACGCGATGGACAGAGTAGAAAGGAGACAAGATGCCGGTGATTAGGAAG
>JBBPKO010000003.1:14049-24967 GCA_038089295.1 Xerocomus amazonicus
GATGGGGTGGCATGACAAAAGCAGACTTGATATTAGCAAAACAGCAGCTCGTCTTTCATGGTGCATACTAGAGCGAAGGATATCACGCGATGGACAGAGTAGAAAGGAGACAAGATGCCGGTGATTAGGAAGACCGAGGTGCGCTTGATCGAACATCTCAAATCAAAAATGGAAGGCATACATTGATGATATCTCGTTTACGTGCTACACTGCTGCCCCAGTCTTTGCTAGCACCAAGCAAGTCCTGGAGGGCAAGTAAACCTGGTGTCTCCGGGTCAGAATTCCTGGCTGAAATAAGTCGGCCCAACGTCTTACCTGAGTCCAATTTTTTCTTCCATTCCATTCCAGGGGCGTCGTCGAACAAGTCCATCCCGATGTCGCATTCTCAAACCCTCCATATACCTTGTCATCGCTGCTCAAAATGATTGTATATTCACCTGCAACATCAACACCGACACGGTAGTCTGTAAACGACTTCGTGGGATGGAAGTTGAAGATGAACAGAAGACCAGCGCGCTCATAGACAATGATCTTGTCGCGTTCGTGCTTGAGCGAGACATAAGCCTTTCAGGCTGTGTGTTAGGTAAACGGTGATACGGCTGGACGAGCGCATACCTGTGGAGAGCACAGCCAATTGTACTTGCTTTCCAAGTGATTCATCGCAGCGTCAAAATTGTTCAGGTATTGGTAACGCAACAAACGATCGTCTACTATGTTCCATTGTCGGCGTGCATGCTGAAACGAGTTATTGTTTCCCTCTCGTGGAAAGTCAAGCCACTAGATCACCACACGAGAATCAGTAAGGTGGGGCACCCGTACGTTCACAGCGACCACCTCTGGGTGTCCAAACTCGTTTCCCTCAAAATTCAGATACCCCTCACCGCCAAGGGAATGGACCAGTAAACTAAACTGATGAATTCGTTTGCCAAATATGTCTTTGAAGCCAGCTCACCGTATCATCTTGTGCAGGGCGAGTCCGCGGGCGATGACTGGGGTCATAGGGGTTAGATTCGACATATGGGTATCTGGAATTATAATCAGGTCGCCTTGTCTGACCCACTATCAAAAATGGAGGACTTACACATTTCTTTGTCCATTAGCCAAAATGCCAGAGTCTTGTCGCCAACCAGAGCCTGATCATGGCTCTCAGCATACGCCACACTTTTTTCTCCGTGTCTACGATTTATCAAAGTGTGGACGATATTACCCATATTCCAATCATCATCGGACTTGTGTTTGAGAAGCTTGATCCACATGTCTGGAATGGCCATCGACAAACGGTAATCGAACCCAATACCACCCTGACCGACAGGGGCACAGAGCAACGGCATGCCAGAGACATCCTCTGCAATGGTAACGATCAAGGGATAGAGCGTATGCAAAGCGTCGTTCGCCTGTATTGTGTCAACAATTTCAATTAATTCTAGGGAGAAAAACGCACCAACATCAGATAGACGATAGCGTCTTCGTCCACATCTGGCCCAAAATACTCGTGATACCCACCGGAAAACCCAGTCCCGATGCCATGGTGTAAATACATCATGCTGGTGACCCCGTCGAACCGAAATCCATCGAATTGATACTCCTCTATGTAGAATCGTAGGTTGCTGAGCAGAAACCTCAAGACTTCGTGTGAACCGTAGTTGAACAACTTGCTGTCCCAAAGTTCGTGCTGTCCTCTGCCTCCGCCATGGAAGTAAAGATGATCAGTGCCATCAAACGAGTTCAGTCCATCCAGAACGTTCTTGGATGCGTGAGAGTGCACGACATCCAGGAGGACAATGATACCCATTCCATGTGCAGTGTCAACGAGTTCTCGAAGCTCTTCAGGTGTGCCATATCGAGAACTTGCAGCAAAGAAACTGGTGATTTGATATCCGAAAGCTGAGAACCCGTAACGAAATCGACGAGGAAGAGACAAAAGGAAGCGCACATGCGTAGTAGGGATGCTCCATAATCGCCATCAGCTGAATAGTGTTGTAGCCAAGCTTCTGAATGCGAGGAAGGACATTTTGTGTGAATTCTCTGTATGTCCCTACTCTGTGTTCTGATGTCGAAATGCCCACATGGGCTTCATATATTTTGACAGCGTGTGGCTGTGGAGGACGAGAGTGTTTGAATCGGTAGCGCTCTGCGGCGGGTGGATTCCAGAATCGGGCTTCGAACGTTGGGGAGTATGCCAAATCTTGAGTAACCCGATGTATCCAAACAGGGATTCTTTCGACGCGGGCACCAGTGGGTAGAATCATGGATATCTGGCTCGACAAGTTATATATCAACACTAAAAACCGCCTTCGGTGTAGAGCTCACTTTCACTTTGGAGTCGTGGCGTATGGCGGGTTCACCGGGGGCTTCGGGAGGTACCATAATCTCCCATATACCATATTGGTTTTTTGTCATCGGATGAGACACCCTGTTCCATTTATCTATGGGGTGTTTTAGCCTGAAAATGACGGACAAGGAATGAATCTTGGCTAACTGAACTCTCCAATCAAGTTGGCCTCCCGAGCGTTCGGCGCCCATTCTCGGTAGAACACGGTGCCGTCCTCTTTCGCTGTCAAGCCCATCACCTCATAACCTTTGGTGAAATTTTCGTACCCCCCTTCATGCTGAAAGATGACATCCTTCCAGTGTTGAAATTGCTTGTGGCGGCGCTCGATAACCGGGAGGAAGGGCTCCAGATATCCATCGAGCTGGAGGATGCCTTGGGTGTTGAGCTGGGTCGATTTCTCGGACATGAACTATTAAGATCAAACGCAAAGATAGTGCATTAGTACTTGTTCAGGTTATCTAGACCCAAACGGAACCAGGCTAAGTGATAACAGTCCCAGATTGGAAAGTCTCCCGACGAGTGATTAAATATACAGGCGATCATTCCAGCTGTCCAAGCCAACCCTGTCGCACCCCGTATATAACAACATCTCTCGCAGACTTGAGTCCACTTGTTGGCAAGACAGTTTTCCGATGAGCTTTCTGTCTAGAAGCAATGCAATTACCCAGCAGTCTTTCCATCTCCCTAAGGCAATCGTAACACTCCTGTTCATCATACCCTGTGGGTGACACCATCCGACTATCTCCCTCATTCTGCTTCTTGCCACCAGGAAGCTTCAAGCGCTTTTCGCGTAGTAACTTGGTGACCAAGTAGTGCAACCACTACGACCAGCAATAGTTGAGTTGGAGGGGGAAGTGCCGAGCAAGAATACTTGCCATTACGTTCGTGAAGGGATGATAAGATTTCCAGGCATCTCCAATGAGGTCCCTCATCATCCTGTAAACATCATACTGGTAATCGCCTAGATGCGAGCGTCGGCAGATGCACCCGTGATCAAATTGCGACATTAGCCCACCTTCACCTTCAAATATTTCATCATCAAAAGGCGTCCAGTAGGTCTTGGAGCCTTGCACATCTGTAGTATTCATCCTAGACAAACCTAGGTCGATGATAGTGACCTTGACGCCTAAACGGGTATCGTCCATAGGTATCCGTGTAGAGCATCTACTCTTCGACTTTCTGAGAGGGACACTTTTCACAAGAATCTGGCCCCAATGGAGATCACGGTGCTTTCATGGTCCATCAAACTCGATCAAGATCAAATCTCTGAGTTACTCCGACTACCCACCTCAAAGTTCACTAAGCGCTCAGCTTGTTCAAGAGCCCTTGCGACTTGCCAAAATATGCCACAGGCTTGGTGCCAGCCAGATTTTGATACGTTTCTGAACGCATATGATTCCAAGTCCGGCCCTCCATTTGGTAGAATGATGATGGCATAGACTTGTGACAACTCGAATGAATCTGGTTTATGAATGCTTCAGCGATGGCGTAGGCTTCAATAAACTCCGAGGCATACCCGGTCGTATGCTTTCGGAGCCCTTCCTTTCGTAGTATTCGTCCCATAGATCTAGGAGCAGGGACGGGTATCTCCCCTTCACCACATACGTTTTCAGAAGTTTGACGAAGTTGTCGCAAATCCCGCCAACTTCTCTTGTTACAATGATTTCTTTCAGAACGTCCTTGGCATCACTCGATGCCGGTATTTCAACAGCTTCTGGTTGTACTGGCTCATCCTCGAACCGGATCGGAACGACTTTGAGTACTACATCGCCGATGCCAAATACTTCCGAATATGAGGCTTCTCCAATCTTGCGAAATCTGGCATCTTCATCCTGCGTGCAGGACTGAACAACGGGATCGAATGGAAATGTCTCAATGAACGCGGAGAACTCGTATGGAACAATCTGTGCGCATTCATGTAATAGAGGGATGAGATATCCTGGCTGGGGGCGTGCTGGGCTATCCGTTTCTATAGCATCGGAAAGATCAAGTTGCGCAAGGTCCAACGAAAGGTCTCCCTCTGTCGGGGTTGAAGGTGTGGATGGTGGACGACGAAACATTGAATGACTCGAAGAACCGCGAATCGGTGTGAGCTGCCTAGATTTCGTGATAGGAAGGGGTGGAGCGAGGTATAATGGGAGAACATCTGGTGGCAGCGCGGGTGTTGAGAAGGCCACATGATGTGAGGGTGAGCTGGGAGGTCTATTGGTGATCTTGAAATTTTGGTATGGTATAGGCGGGATTACCACGTTTACGTGCGACGAACCTGACCTTGAGTGTGGTTTCATGACAGAGACGGGGCGTTTTTTGTATTCAGTTCCTTTACCATCCGCTTCTGATTCGTCGGATGAAATGATAATGGGCCTAGATTGCCGATTCCACCGCTTCACGATCGGTTTGGCTGAAGCCACCTCCAAATCGCTATCATCACCCACGATGGCTGGAGGACTGCGCGGTGATTTTCTCTGAACATATTTACTCTTCTTGGCTGTTGTGTAGACCTGGTTCGGCTGAATCTCCGTATGTGAGAGACGGCGCTCTTGTGTCAACATACTCCCCTTCTCATCGAGGACAATGATATCAACGGCGATAATTGGTGAATGTGGTTTCAAACTGTGCATGGGTTTAATGGTGGGTACTTTTAGTTTACCCTTTACTGCAGGAGGGGAAGGGTCGTTTGACGGGGTGCCGTTGGGGCGGAGAGGGGTAAGGGGTTGGCGAATACGGGTGCTTGATCTCAGCTTTGGCTGCGATCGCTTGGCAGTAGCATCCGCCAGCGACGAACGTCTTGGGGAGTGGGTCGAACTCTTGTGCCTGTGAAGCGCTATACGACGCTTTGTAGGTGAGAGAATGGTGGTGTTCTCCCTCCGGAGGGGTGTGTCCGCATCTGAGGGCGGTGTAGATGAGCCTGCAGGTTCCTGGTCTCGTCTGTCCAACGCGTTGACGATCCGAGAGCCTCGCCTGCCATAGGCATTGACTTGCTTGGTTCTTGACCCAAGCATGAAGTTTAGTCTAGTCTAGTCTAGTGTTTAGAGTGTTGGTGGTTGGCGATCAACGACGCGACCGGTCACGTGCGTCTCTTTTCATGGCTCTTCCACAATCGCTGCGAGTGTCGATCACCCCGCTTGAACTGGAACTGATTGCATCGGAGCACTTGGTCGACATAGTCCCGCTCATCGCGATGGAGAAAACGGCCTTCATTTCAGTTGATTCGGTCCCCACTCCCTTGTACCGCTTTTGACGGTCGGTATCTAGGGCGCATACGGGCCACTGCGCCCTCCGAACAAGTGTCGCATACCACTCTGGATGGCTATGAACTTGAAGCTAAAGAAGAAATGCCACATTGTCCCCCCAGATTGGCTTACTGTCGGTATGCGCGTGAAGTCCATCTCCGATCACCCCTACCTGCTCCGTTTTAGAGTTTCTGCAGGATCGACTGTCGGATGAAACAAGTGAATCGGGCTTCAGTCGTCTTCCTTTTCGCTTTACAGAGATCGCCAAGATTATTTTGGACGTGTAGGGAGTTCCTTTTGCGATCCTTTGATCCGCTTATGTTGCACTAGGGCGTCTGATGACGTGCAGAATGCAGAAAAGGTCAAATTTCTGCTGAAAGACTTGCGTGAAGCACGTCAATCAAAGAGTCGGGACGGTGTGAGTCAAATTGATCACAGCGAACTCAGTGTATGCCCCCTTTGCTGCTGCCATCATTCCATGCTGAATTGGCAAGTTGCCGAACTTATGCTCGATGGAGATTAACGAAATTAGACCATACTTTGTAAAAGCCATGGATGTCTTTACCCAACTTAGGGGCCAGCCTACTGCTCACGAGAATGGCGATGTCCCATGAACAACTTGGCGCAGACAAAGGATCCAACTTGCCCTCAAGAGTTCATGCAGGGTCTGTCTCCCACACATTATCAGTAGGCTCTTTCACCAACTTCAACGGATACAAGAAACCGAGCTATATAACTAGAGGGGACCAAATCAAATCGGAGCCTGGAGTTCACGGATCTGTTCTGACACAGTGTGGAGTTTCTCCGCGATATCCGATAACTCCTTCAGGATCGTCGCTTCAGTTGACTGAGTAGGGCCATTCAGGAATCAGAATAGAGTATACCGTGAATGCATACCTGTGCTGTATTCGGGAACTTTCTGACCAGTTTATCAAACGGTACTTTGCTAATTTGCAAGCCGTGCGCCGCCTCGGGTCCTTCAACAACAGGATTGATGATCGAAGGGTTTTCAGAGTCAACTTCATCATCTCCGCTGAGCCAGTGCATCACCCATGACCTCTGCGTCGATGAGGCTTCAAAGAAAGCAATAACGGAGAGCGGAACAAAGAATATTGTAATCATGACGACCCGATTCAACTGCCCGAGGCAGCATTAACCACGACTTCTTTAAGTAAGACGGCACCCGCACCTTAGCATAATGTTTCCGCGTGAGCCCACAGAATCTGCGTGTCCAGTCAGCACTTGCAATTGACAATTAGCCCAAATCATACTCCAGTGGTGCGATCAAGGCGATCTCGATAAGATTGAATGGTGCAGGATAGACATATGTATCCGGGGCTCTGATCATTGCCACTGTCTTCCATGCAAAAAATGCCATGTATTCGGCTTCTGCATCACCAACAACCTAAGTATACTCAAGCTCAGATAAGGAGCACCCTCAAGCGGACAGTTGTATTACCTCTGAGTAGGCAGAAGCGAACAGAGAGATCAGGACATTCAACAAAATCACCACCGTGGAGAGATTCCAGCTTTACAAAATCCTGATAAGCAAAGACGAAAGCGCATAATCAACCCACTACTCACAGGTAGTACAGTGCCAATTCCACAGGACTAAGCAAGGAACACGTAATTAAGCAAAGTTCTCGTCAAAAGGCAATATTCTGACCGCTCGATGAATTTTGCATAGTTTGGGGATCTAACCCATGGAATATTGGGTAAGCAAAGCAAAGCGCAATAACACAGCACTCACTGGAGAAGGCCTTGCAACAGAACATTGATAATCTACGACAACTTAGGAGATGCTCAGGTTTCTGGAACCAAGAGCAACTCACAGTGGATGCATCAGGAACCTCGCCGTACGCCACGGCTAGGGCATACATGGCCTGCGCGAACCCAGCACCCAACAGGCACAGCAGCTATAGTTACCACAAAATTCAATTCAGTCCTGTGAATTGTCAATCTTGCGCATACCGCAAAAAAAATGCCTGATTCTTGCAACATCCGCGATACACAAATTTGCATGGTCCCCATATACCTATGCAACTTGCGTAAGCATTGGTGGGGTACGGGTTTTCATATGATCCTTACTGGTAACCGTCAAACACTGTCACGAGTTCTGTGCGTTGTTTAGCAAGGGTCTCAAAACGAAAAAAAATACGATCTTACTCATCCTACATAACGACCAGATGCTCCTTAGGTAAGCTCTGGAATTCATGAAGACTCTTACCAGATGAAAGGTGCAACAAAACTGAGAACTTGGAAACTCTTCAGTCGAAGGTCGCTAGCATGGCTACCTGTTGCTCCGAAGCCAGTCATACGAAAAATGAAGGCAAGTAGGAGCAACGTGTTAGTAATGAACGCAATGACGTTCCAGAACCCGATTGATCGCCAGGACGTGTAGTGAATGAGTTTATACCACTACATCAGAGTCAACGAGACCCGGTTCAGACGCATGGCACAAACATACCCGATGCAAGTCTTCGGTATGATAAGGGTCAGTCACTCAGCCACGAGAAACAGACACAGGATCACCTTCAATACAAAAGGCAAGTGCCATGATATAGAGTGCGTACTCCCAGGGATCAAGGAGCGCATTGGCAGGATTCAGCCGTTCGGTCGGCTCTTTGACTGGGAGAATAAAGGTTAGCTTATGTTCACTGGTTGGTCCATTTCTCACCAGCTTGCGAATAAATACTCAAGAATACGAACCAGACAACAATTCTGAAGGCGTTCTGATAACTGCATACTACCGCGTTCGACAGAGTTTCCTTCCCATGGGACCAACTCTTGCTTACCGGGGTACCGACATGCGCGAGGGGTCGATGTGACTCCAGAAACCTCCGTGCTGGGACTTACGGTACGGTGTGTCTAAAGAGTTCTCAAAGAAGGAACAACAATGATAACGGCAAACCTACAGTGAATATCATTGTGCTCATTAATAGACTGGACGAGGATACCATTCCAAAGGGAAGTCACGACTGCAACGCCTCAGCTTTAGACATGTCATTATCTGAGACACTGACTGCCTTGAACTTCGCTGCAAGATAAGAAGATCGTGCTGAAGATGGAAAATGACCAGCAGTCTTGAAAACAGTGTTATGAAACCTACCAGTGATTGTCGATGGCAACTTCAAGGGCACTAGAAGCCTCACTGATTTCACCATCGCGTTCTCTGTGCATGTATCTGTTGGCGAGCATTGGAATGAGTTTGTCCAGCGGGGTTTGGTGCACAATCCTGCGTGCCAGCACCTCGCAAGCGACGGCTTGGAAACCTTTAGGGGTTGCCCTTGACTATGATGATTGGGATCATACCACGACCGTGGTTTTCGCCATGGTTGGCAGGATCGCGTCGAGCCTCCCGCAGGAAGTCCGAATGTGCCCGGAGGAGACAGTAAGGGAGCTGAAAATATCCGAGTCGTGTTCATTGACAACTTTGGGTTTAGAAGAAATACACCTACAGCATCCCTGAAATCACCAGCAGCTTCCAGGTAGGACAACATTACCATTGGCGTGATGATTCTGTTTGTAGGATCATTGATAGTCTTCACATCGACTTCAAGCGGAAGAAGTCTCAATGTCAACGCTCGTAAGCGCTTGATGAGCTCTGCAAGGATAATGCATTTCACAACGACTGCCACAGACTGTAACCTGCGTACTTGTGATTGTATCTGGGGACGGTGTTTTCCATTCGAAAACCAAGAGTTGCTCGTCTTCCATATCACAGCCGAGCGTCTTTCAAGTTGTTCTTTGTAGGATGGAAAGTGGCTGTGTAATGCCGGATCGCGCGTTATCCGTAACCACCAACTATGCCAGTAAGCGAGTCCGTGGCTCGCCACAGCGACGATAACGTTCAATGTGTAGGCCTACCACTCCTCTCTGAATGAGGTGGAGGATGCTAGACAAGTTGGCAACATGTCTATTTTACCCATCAAGACCAGGATTCGTGGTCCAGCGCCTGTCGGTACGCTTCGACGACCACACCTCTCTAGCCCCAACCTAAGACACGTTCACAGCTGATCCGGAACAGGCTGATATAATTGACGAAACGTTGGATCTCTTCCGAGCGAATTCTCTTTTCCGCAACTTTGAGATCAAAGGGCCTGCGGATCGCCTACTTATTGTGCTCATCCTTTTTATTTCTGATTGCCTTGCCAAGATCGGCACCGCTAAAACTGTTCCAACGCAAATCGAGGCATCCAAAATGCTAAACACACTCTCTGTAGACAATTTTCCAATCCCCGGTGATGCCAATTTTGCGTTGAACACCCACTACGCCGTTCCGGGAAGTAGGGCAGATGCAGGTTCGTAGTATTGATTTATGCTTGTATCCAACCAATCAGCGACCCAACTAGATTATCTTCGCACGTATTTGACGCAGGTTCGGCAAGAACTTGCTTCTCGACTAGTGGAACGGTTGTATGCAGATGGTAGCGGAAAGCCGAGCAAATGGTGGATGGCCTTTCAGAAAAGACGGTTCATGAACCGTAGTCTGAACTCATGAAGTATGACAACCTGTAATCCACCAGCGTACTAGTGTCTTCTCTTTTCATTAGGATTCCTCCTCCCATAGCCGATCTGTGGCATATCACCCTTTCCTCCCGGCCTCCCCTTTGTCGAACCATCCAATATCCCCGGTATCCAGTCTGGGTCCGACCAGCCGCCCACCGCAACACCACCATCATCACTTCTGTCTATGAGACCCTTGAACATCCGTTTCTCGGCGCGCTCTCGTTTCCCGTCCGCTCGTTTTTTGGCTCGCATATATTCCAGCTGGTCTTCACGGAGAATCAGACCTTCTCCCGGGCCCGTCTTAGCCGACCCGGGCCGAGGAGCAGGTATCGAATACTTCGTTCCGCGTAACTTGTATTGAAAGTTCTTCTTCAAATGTACTTCCATGACAGGCGCGTCTGCGGCAGCAGTGGGAGAAGAGAGTGTCACCGATGCCCTGATCAGTGTTGGGTTTCCGCATGAGGGACAAAACTGTTTAGAGTTATCCCTGCATATCCTGATGAAAATCAGTGGCGTAAATAGAACCCAAAAATGTCCTCACTTGAAGCAAGCGTGACACCTAAGCAACCAGGTTTTCACCTTTTGTATTTGTCTCCCTTCAGTTCCAACCAATGTGAGCCCCATTTGGAGCAAGACATTTTGCATGGCAAAGTCCGCAGTCATACATCCAGCCCAAACCTTTTGTTCATCAACTACTCGAGGCTTCTTCTTAAGGACACCGTCCGGAGAAGGAAGGAATCCAAGAGCACGAGACTTGTGTAAAGCAACATTGTCAGGAGTTATCCACTCTCCCAGTCCATCTTCTTTGTCAGTTAAAGGATCGTCGTAAAGCGGGGCCTCTGGC
>JBBPKO010000003.1:25066-63964 GCA_038089295.1 Xerocomus amazonicus
ATTGGGTCTACGGGAGAATCTCCATCTGGTTCTGAAGGTTCATCCTCAAAGCCGTGCAATTCGATCTCCGGAAGTTGATCGTTCATCGATAAATTTTTCGTCGCACAGTCGAGGTCGTAAATATCCCCCGCATCACCTACAGGAGTCTTTTCTGTGGCAGATGGTGGTTTCCCTCCGTTTCCGGTATCCGATTGTACCTATAAACCACGGTGAGCATAATATAGAGTGAGGTTAAGAGAAGATGATTTACACCTCGCTCCTCTTTGTCGAGGGGCCCATTTTCCTCAAGTTGTAGTGTGTGGGTCAGGGCAAGGACGCATATATCGGCATGTGACAAGACGGCATAGTCACCAGTTTTTTTCGCAAACTGTATCACTGTCGGCCAAGTGAGCACAAGCGCTAACACAAGACATGATGTGTACCCTGGTTGAGCGAGGCAGGGTTAGGATTGCGGATATCGACTCGAACACCCGCGGAAAGACCGAGCTGATGAAAATGTTCTCGGGCTCGTTTATCTTTGAGTTCGTCCAATACCTGCGGGACGGTGAGATAGTTTTCCGCCAAACCTCGAAGAGGAGACAGAGAAAGAAGAGGGCCCGAGTCTAGCACTAAATTCTTGCAGCGTGGTGCCATGGTGTGGTGGTGTTAGCAGCCGATGTGCCGTGCGAAACACTTTCTTTATCTGATCACCTGATAATGGGATCACCCCACCCACCAATCCTGCCACTTGCACAATATCATTCTTGCACAATATCATGGCACTCAAACAGTACGTCGTCCATCTCATCTTCCCCATTCTCTTTCCAAATCTTTCAGATACCGTATCGTAGTTATCCCCGGTGACGGGATCGGTATGACCTTCCCCCAGCACACCTGTCTGCACTGACCATCACACGCTCCCAGGTCCCGAGGTGGTCGCACAAGCCAAGCGTGTATTGGAATTCATCTCCGAGAGATCGTCCACAATTAAGCTTTCCTTAGAAGATCATGATTTTGGAGGTTGTGCTATCGACAAGCACGGTGATCCTCTCCCTGCATCAACACTGAAGGCGTGCCAGGAGGCAGACGCCATCCTCATGGGTGAGTTTGATACATGGTGGTTTTCGCAATGCTCACTGTCTTCCAGGTTCTGTTGGCGGCCCAAAATGGGGTACAGATGCCAAACTTCGCCCAGAGGAGGGCCTCCTTAGACTTCGCAAAGCACTTGGCTTGTATGCCAACGTTCGACCCGCGAAATTTGTGTCCGACTCCCTGCTCTCCTATTCTCCCCTAAAACCAGAGATCGTCAAAGGTGTTGACATGATTATCGTCCGCGAGCTCATCGGTGGCATCTACTTTGGTCCTCGCCAAGAACAGGGCGCTGGGGACACGGCCCAGGATACCAAGGTCTACAGTGTTTCAGAGGTACAAAGGATTACGCGTGTTGCAGCACAGATTGCATTGTCTGCGAACCCGCCGCTTCCTATCCACTCTGTCGATAAAGCGAACGTCCTCGCAAGCTCGAGGCTTTGGAGGAGGGTTGTGAACGAGACATTGAAGAACGAATACCCTCAGTTAAGCGTCGACCATCACTTTGTTGACACCGCCGCTATGCTGGTTGTAGGCAACCCCAGGAAGCTAAACGGGATCCTTCTCACGGGAAACTTGTTCGGTGACATGTACGTACTTTGTGTCACTTTTCAGACACATCTGATAGTCCCTATTACTAGCCTTTCAGACGAGACCAGTGTCATACCCGGTTCCCTTGGCTTATTACCTTCTGCATCCCTTGCAGGAGCACCGGCGTCACCTTCAGACTCATCATTCAAGCCTATATCGGGCATCTACGAGCCAATCCACGGTTCCGCACCAGACATTGCTGGCAAGGGAATTGCAAACCCCGTTGGGACCATCCTCAGTGCCGCGATGCTCCTGCGGTACTCTTTTGGCCTTGAGAAAGAGGCGCAGACTATTGAAGCTGCAGTTCGCAAGGTTCTCGATGATAAGAGCATTGGTGGTTATGGCGCGAGAACAGCTGACCTGGGTGGCGATGTTAGTACCCAGGGACTAGGTGACAAAGTAATTGAAGCATTGAAAGAGTTAATTTGAGTGCTTTGAGTATAAGGTTATCTCGAGCACAAGCTTTTCCCATGTTATCAGCAAGAATATCCGATCTAGAGGTGTAGTAATAGAGATCAATTTGTACACATGCCTAGTATCTTCGGATCAATCTGCTCACCATCAAATCCAGCACAAGTCCATTATCGGCGTAGTCTCGGAAAAGTATGATATCTCTCGTTTTCATGCAAGAGCAACAGATGCGGTGATTGTATGAAACCTAATCACGACTGGTTGTCTACACCCAAACACAGCTCACACTTTGAAGACATGTACCTAAGCCACGATTGAATTGATGATCAGGGTGCTTTCATAGCGTTTAATGGAACCGAGTTCACTTGCTACAACAAGGGGAGAAAAAAATCCAGCATATAACAGGTGCATGCTCACTACACTGTAGAAGATATCCGCAAGTCGCCAAAAGTGCCATGATCTAGAACATATTCGCCAATTTACTCGCAGCAATCCTTGCGTCCAGTCGTGGCCGCGAGGGTTGCAAGCGCATCGATTGGGTCACGTTTGCCGATGCCAAACGTGCTAGAGGATCAAGGGCCCGCTGCTGTGTACCCGTCGATACTACCGATGAAGAAGAGAGGGGATCTGAGCCAGCTAGAGGATGGCCAGACGAAGTAGTTGCGGGTACGGATGCCTGCGTTGCACCGTCAAGTGGACCCTGATGATGTGACGAAGAAAGAGACGGAGGACCAATAGCCGCGGGTCCAATAGGTGGGCGCGTAGGTTTCACAAACATTGATTGAGTTCCGTCACCGAAACGCCCCGGTGCGGAGTTGGGCGGGGACAGTGGAGTGCGTGCAGTAGATGGGCTTGTATTTGATGATTGTGGGATGGCACTATGCGGACGGGACAAATTTTGGGCCGCGGGTGGCGTGCCTGAGGGCAAATCACTCGCCGACCGCGGAATGGGAGGTGCAGTGACTGTAGCCCTCAAGGTTGGCTGAACATCATCCTCCAAAGGCAGGATGATGGAAGGTTTGGGGTAACTAGACTTTGGTGGAGTAGCTTTCTGGTTGGAAGCGCTGACGTCCCCTCTGAGGGCCTCGAGTTCCCTGAGTAGCTGCTTCTCATATTGAATGGATGACCGGGCATGCTCAATCAAGGCAGCAGTTATGTCGTCTGTTACTGCCTTTGTATGTGTTTCCAAAGCGCGATGGAGGTTTTGAGAGATGCCATCGGCGCGCCGTGCCAACACTTGTTCGTATTTATTGGCCTACAAAACCGCCCTCGTAAGATATATTTGGCAGACAGTTTTTGAATGCTACCTCTTCTAGTTCTTCTAGCGCTTCGTCCACACGTTCGGGCTTAATACTAGCGCTAGCCTTCAACCTCTCTATTGTCCTCCTCTTGGATATTGTTGCTTTGGCAGCGGCTTGGTACTCCTCTAAAACACCCGCTCGCTGAAGCAATGCCTCCTTGGCAGAACGTGCATTCATGCCTTGATAGCCAAACGTATCTCCGATGATGACACATTCGCTTATGGACTGTGCTTGGTCGAGGTCAGCGAGAGTATGCCACGCCCTTCCCAATTTACGAAGTGCGTTCCCCAGTGAGGGGTGCGCTTCTGAAGATGCGACATTGATAAGCTTGTTTCCCATTTCAGAATGTGCAGTGGATAATGCTGCCATAATACTCAGCATTCGGGTTAGATATGAATGAAAGCAATGGAAGTCCTCACCTCTCCTGGCTATGGAAAGCTTATCGATGCCTTTTGCAGCTTCGAAGAATTGTGTTTCGAGTTTAGTAAGCTCGAACCTGGCACGTTGCAGCCCTTCGTCTTCGTCGGGCACACCGCGACGGATCAGGGCAAACCCGGAGCCTGTTTTCCGCTTCGGACGAGGCATTGGTTGATAACCAAAATCGCTTTCGATGAACGATCGCAAGTCTTCATCATGCATGACGATCGGGTCCTCGCAAATCCGTGTCAACCATCTTTGTAGCATGATTCGTATTAGGCGATCATCCTCTTCGTCTGTAGGCGCCGAAGTCTGAGCAAGCGGAAGAGCGGGGATAATAGTGTGAGGACAATTGTTAAGCAAGGCGTCGTAAAATTGTTGATACTCGGCAAACGAGCGAGAAACATTGCGATATGTTGTCCCAGTGAAATTAGAAAGATTAGTCTGGATGTACGAAGCAAACAGGATACGTTGCAAAGGGTGTCTCGCTTGACGGACGAACAACACACCTGGGCATCGAATTTGAGGAGAATATCTCTTCTGTTGCGATCCAATCCGGTTATCCGCACACGAAGATAAGGCT
This sequence comes from Xerocomus amazonicus, assembly GCA_038089295.1. Classification (NCBI taxonomy): domain Eukaryota; kingdom Fungi; phylum Basidiomycota; class Agaricomycetes; order Boletales; family Boletaceae; genus Xerocomus; species Xerocomus amazonicus. The sequence continues at coordinate 29,438 of JBBPKO010000003.1, forward strand.
CGCTCTTTTCATATTTTACACCGTTAGACCCGACATTGGTTTGAGGAGAGATGAGACCAGGTTCGGGTGCACCGTAGATTCTGGGCTCTTTTCCGAACGGACCGCCTGACTCTATCCTGTGCGAGGTGACTGAGGCACGGCGAAGATTGGGTATTGGGGAGTTTGGTTCGTGTGGTGTAGTCGGCCAAGGAGGCGGCGAGTCGCTGTCGCCATTGGCAAAGATGGCGCTCGTTGAAGCCAATGGATCGACCATGTTCTATTTCGTGTTTAAAGACACGTCGTTTCGGTCTATCTACCTCTAAGTAATAATTATATAAGCAAGCTACAAACTACGCTACTCCATCATCGCGCCATCGACCATGCTCAACGGTAGCAAGTGTCCCATCCGCAAGACTTTTGTCCGGAGGTACTTGTTCAAGTCCGCACCACCAATCATGGTCGAACCCGCACCGCGACTCTCAGGTAGCAATGCTGGCATCGTCTCGGATTGACATTTCCATGATTTCGGTACCATGGACACGCGCTCTACCACTTTCAGCCCTTCGTCTTCAAGGGCCATGACTTTGTCTGGATTGTTGGTCAACAGGCGGATACCCTCGCCTTGCTCCGACCCCAACCCGAGATCTCTCAAGATAGCCGCTGCAACATCGTAACCACGTTCATCCGCCTTATGTCCCAGCAAGAGGTTGGCGGTCACAGTGTCGTGACCAATGTCTTGGAGGTTGTAGGCGCGAATCTTGGATAGCAGGCCGATGCCGCGGCCTTCCTGGCGGAGATAGATTACAACACCCCGACCAGGCACGGTTGCGGAGGAAGTCTGGATAGGCTGCGAGATGAGGCGAATTGCCTCGTCAAGTTGCTCTCCACAATCACAACGCATGCTTCCAATAGTCTCGCCTGTGAAGCATTCAGAGTGAATGCGAATGAGTGGGTAAGGTGTCTCTTCAGATGGAAGAAGATGGTCTACAGGGTGAGAAGGGATTTTGGATTCAGGAGAGAGTCTGCCGACATAGGCACCTCTTAGGATGCGATCCTCGATACTTTCGTTGTCGCTCCATATAGCATCGAGAGAGTGACTGCGTATGGATGGTAAAGTGGAGTGGTTATCTAAGGAAAGTTGTGCGGGGTCGACGACGACGGCGAGATGCTCTTTGTCGTCATGGTTATTGTGATAGAGATGGAGGAAGACGGTGCCGTGGGATGTGGGTATGCGGGTGCGAGCCATGCATTGAACCTGCACTCCTGATTTGGGTGTGCGCTTGTCACGTGACACTGAATTGGCTGGTGATGAGCATACAGACTGCGGAACATTCTCCTTCTCCTGTATGCGCAACCCTCTCGAAATGATGCGCAGACCCTTTCCATGTTCGTGAGGATGTTGGGCTCGTTCGCTCTGGAAGTGTAGGGCATGGCTCGAGTGATGCCGGGTTGTATAAGGGCCTGATGCGGAGACAGCCGCGAAGACAAGGGCGTCGAAGGCGTCTTCTTTCTTGGAAATGGAGCGTTTTGACGGGCGAGAACGAGAAACGGTGTCGGTCATGGTAGCATAACCTGGAGTGAAGTGGGAGGCGGTCAATGGGAATTCCGCAAGAGCCATCAGGAAAGATTTGATGTGAATGAGAGGCTACTACTTGTGAATATTTATCACTTCGATATCTTGCATTAGTCATTTACATTACTCACTTATGTAATTATTCAATCTTTCATTCAACAAGTCCGAAGGGCGGAATATATTGAATCACCGGTGCGTCGGGTTGATTGGTGGCCTTGCGAATTCCTCGTGCTCAGCGTCGCTCTCGTTTTGAGACTCATCGTTTTCACTCAGGAGCAGAGTCCATAAGCTCCTCCGGAATTGCCCCAAATAATATATGGGTATACATCCACAATCCGCATTCGTGCTTCCATGACCAACGACCACTCAGAGTCCCGTAACATTGACATCCAGACTTCACAACCTCCACGGCAATCTCCTGTGTTGTCCAACGAGTAAGTAGTAATCACCCTCAACTACTCGTGACCCGTCAACTTGCGTGCGGTAGGAGTCGTACCGGGCCGAACCATCCACAACCCAATCTTCTGGATTCATCTCTTGACCACACTAATAACTCGCGCGCGGAGGAGCCCTTGATTCCTTCAGGAACCCATGCAGCCTCCCTGCGTCATATCCGCACACTCGAAACCCGCAATGCGAAGTTGTACCAAGATAACTGCAAGCTGGTTCACACAATCAACATGCTCAATGATCGCCTAGCATTCTTTGGCGCACCACAAAACATGCAGCTGCTCCACTTTTCAGTCATGCAAGAAAAACTACGTGCGAGTGACGAAAATCTAGTGCTGATCAATCAAAAGCACCAAGAGTTATTGCGATGTGTTTCCGAAGGTTCCGTACATCATCATGTCTACGCAGAACTGCGAGCCATTCAGGATGCATACGCATCACTCAACAGGGAGTATCGCGTCTTGAGAGATAAATATGCGAGGTTAAAAGCTGTTGCTGATACGACTCGCACTGTTCAGCAACAGCCACAAGGTACAGGTACGTGGGTGCTTTCTTTGACTGTGACACCCAATGGTAATCGTCAAGTCCCCGCCCCGTCTTTAGCGCCAATCGTCATTCCAGCTGTGCGTTTGGAGTTCCCATCATTACTCCTGTTAACCACCAACTCACGAATACCACCTAGCCCTATGCCCACGATCAATGCCTGAATAATTCTGCATTATCTATGTCCGTGGTAGCTCCCTGTTCCCTTCAACCCCTCCCGGATCAAAGAGGGAACCATCGGCGCTACAGCTCTGAAAGCGTTATGACTCAGGTTCGCTGCATTATCTGAGATATACAGACTCCCAAATTATTATTTTTAGACGTTGTTTCGTTCAGGTCCCACTTCTTTCCCCACTTCTGCTCTAAATATGTCTCGGCCTGGTGGTCAGATCTCTCCGACCGGCCTCCCTGCTCATGCGCTTGTGCCTCCTGGGTCACTTCCCCTTCTGCCCCGTGCGCAGATGTCCATGGCCCATGACCCACAAACCACAACTGGGGAGCCCTGTACGACTACACCCCCGCACATCTTGCAACCCCAAGCAGCTACTTGCCCTGCCCAGGGTTCACAGCAAATCATGGATGTGGTCAGCAATGAACCGGCCGAATGTAATGAACAAAACTCGAATCTTGCATCATTGGAATCCAGTTCACCCTCGTTGAAACGATCAATCTCTGACCTACAGACGTCTGGGAGCCCAGGAGGGGAATGTAAGAAGCCTCGGACTAAAGGGGACAGTGTTCAATCAACAATAATTAACATCGACCATTCCAAGACATTATTCCCGCCAGCTTCCGCCTCTCCTGACGATGATCACAACTCATCGGAGCCGTGTTTGGACCTTCGATCATATGAAGACCGTGTAAATCTTATTTTTGAAAAGGACGCTGATGTCGAGAACGGTGTCTTCTGTGGTCTATGCTTGTACGCTACTTTCATTCTCACTTGTGAAGACAGCATTTAATTTTTTTTCATCCACCAGTGATCGATATGAAGCAAAAATGATCCCGGAGCCACCCGATGTGTTGGTTCAACCGGACATTGACTCTCTCGTAATGCACTGTAAGACAACACATCCTGCCGTGTGGGACGACCTCCGCTGCAAGGTTTAAATTGAGGTAGCCTCTTATGTGGACCTATGGTTCGGTTGCACTTCATCGTAATTAAACATAGACACGTATTAATGTGATTCGACGAAACAGTAAGCGAGACGGTTGAATCACTTGATTGTGAGTCCGGCGCTGGTAATCATAAGACATACCAAGCGCAGACGCTGTGTAATGTAGGTTCTTAACTCAAACGTTCATTGGTATGTACTAGCTCTAGTCAATAATCAGGGAATAACCGGACAATCCGTTCTCACGAAGGAGCTCCCGTGGAGGCGGTGAACAAGTACATAGTACCCAATACCCAATATTGTATCATGCCTGATGACAATCCACAAGACCACCGTACAGGCCAGTCTTTGACCCCACAGAATCACCAACCTGGTACCCTCGCGATGCCAACGGCGACGTCCCAACCTCTTGCAGAACCTGCCTCCAACACCTCAGCTGACCGTGTAGACCTTCTTACCCGCGCCAGGACGTTCTTGGCTTCTCCCCAGGTACAACTTCAGGACTCGGACGCTAAGCGGGCTTTCCTCGTGGAGAAAGGGCTCACTCTGAGTGAGGTCGACCAGCTTCTCCGAGAGTTGGTGCGACATTATCCCGCTTGGCCTACTACTTGCTCATTCGTTTCACAGCCTCCATCTGTGCCACCACGCACTTACCCTGCGACACCTCCTTCCAATTTCCCCAATCTCCTCGCTGGAGTCGTACGAATCTTCTCCTGGTTAACTGGCACTTCTACAATTCTCCTCTTCGTGTACTATGTGCGTTATATCCCTGCGGTCGCTGCAGATATGAAACCTTTTTTAGAGCTTTTTCCTTCCAAGACTCGCACAATCCTACAAAGCTCGCCTTGCCCTTCGGAAGCACCAATCCGCCCTTTTTGGACGCCTCGCAGAATCTGTGTCTGCCCTTAAAGCAACCCAAGCAGAATCATACAGGGACCTGCCTCGAACGATCCCTACTTATGAAGATCCCAAATATGCGCAATGTCACGCTATAGATGAGCTGGTTTCAGAGAGTCTCCGGGAGGAATCCAGTCAGCCGGGTGCGAACGTTCCAGATATCACAATCCTCCGCTGCGCACTAGAGGAACTCGGTCACACAAAGTCGGAGGGTGCATCTACAGAGGAACTTTTCCGCTATCTTGAGAGTAAGCTCCCATGGCTGGCATCCGAGGGAGGTGCAGCTCGCCAGGTCTGTTTTGCTTTTAAATCTTGTCCATTCCCCACCCCAATCCCATAAACAGAACAACCTTTGGAATCAGCTTAATTCATTTCCCCTTTTTGTGGCTTCCGTGCCCAAATTCAACGCAGCCAGTTCTCTGCCATTGGACCATCCATCACGACTCCTTTGGAGATACGTGCCTTCCTCACCTCCACTCACGCCGCCATTATTTGCCAGCCTGGGAAACTTGCAGGCAGCTTTGCGTCAGAATAACGAACCCGTATTTACTGCCTCGGACAGCACGGCACCCGTTCCTACAGTGTCGGCTAGGCAACGAACACTCCAAGCCCTTTCGGACTTTACTGGATACATCACAACACAAACATATTCTTTTACCTTTCCCTCCATACGGGCTATAAATGGAGTCCCTTCTGGCGGCAACCCAGCTGAGGATGAACTCCGTCGTGAAATAAGAGCACTGAAAGGTTTGGTTTTGAACCGAAGGTCGTTCCTCCCAAGCGGTAGGGTCCCTACATTTGGCAGTGACTCCGACGTGTAACTTAGGGGTTGGGACCATAAAATGAACATTCTGTTCGCTCGTCGTTTCGTAATAATCCACTGATCAAGAATGAAGTGGTGGGCGTTATACGTATGGGAGAAGCATGTTATGCCATTGTGTGGCTTATTTTACAATTATAATGGCTGACAATCGACATACAATGCTTTCAGCATGGCCATCGTAGGCTCGTAAGCCCTTAGCACGCTTCTACTATTTGTGTGATGGCCCGGGCATGCGAGGATGACCAAGAAGAGTCTGGCGGTCTGCGCGCAGAAATTAATGCTAAGATGGATTGGTGACCTTCTCAGCTTGGAAGTCTTTGCGTGCTGGAAGACCACCCTCATCTGGGGCTCCTTCTAAATTGACGAAGGAATCAGTTCGACAGGGGATGAGCAAGAGCCACTAAGGAGCGAGCTCGAGCGTCTCTTCTATCGGTTCTTAAGGAAAGGCTGACCATCATCACTCCAAATGACTAGGGATTGGTGTATGCTTCGATGTGTCTGAAATCGTTTCAAGTCGTTTGATATACGGCAAATGAACCAAAAATATGTAATGTGATCGGCTCCCTTGTACGCTGTGCTTAAGATTGATTGCTCAAAGCTTGTGGCCATGCAAATCAATGATAACATTGGTTCGACGAGAAGCATTTTGTCCAGCTAATAAGGTAGCACCATACGATCAGTCAACCATACCAGCCACGTTAATTATGCGGATATCTAAAAACTTGCACATCTCGCTGATTGCTACACTACTGCAGGTGTCCGATGTTGGATGAAAACAAGACGAACCTCGAAGCAGTGTCACCTGAGTAGCCGATTCGCGATTGACTTCAACCGCTGGAGCACCAACCCGACATATGTATTTTGGACAGTGGACAGTAATAGTCGGAATAGCAATTATCTTGTTCGCTGAAGTGTTTTTCCGAATGTAACCGGCATTGAAGGGCTTCATTCATTAGAGTATTTAGTCAGAGTTCATTCGAAAAAAGAAAGCTACTGACCGCCCATTAAGCAGGCTGCGACACTCGGCCGTCAGATGAGTCCTCGTGATCTCATATGACATGTCTCGGCCTCACGAAAGAATAGTTTACTGTGACTATATCACTAACACCAGGGGCGATACATGTGTTTCGATGTATCTATGATGTGAAATTTATTCTTAAGAGCAGGCAGTTAATTCTTGAGTCACATACAAGGAGAGCCGGGTCGACATCATGCCATACCTAAGGTGTACCAGAGTCGTTCCCTGGCCAAAATGTTCTACTGAGAACATCTCAACATAGCTTAGTGCAAACTTCCCTTCAATTTCCCAGAATGACAGGGGGCCAAGACGTGTCACCGTGCTTCTGTCCTTGAGGCGATGGTTGTACATGAGCGACGCTTTACGCACGTACACAATTGGGGGCACAAAGCATTGACGAGTAACATGACAAAGAATATGTGTTCAACCGTAAACCTTATTTAAAGACTTCGGCACGAGTTTGTGACCATCCAAGGGACAAGTCCACGCAAAAATGGCTTCAAGGAGTAGCCATGAAGACACAGTCATGTACGACAACGTGAACTTGGATTTGGTCGTCCAAGTCTTACAACAAACCGTATTCAGTACGTTGACTCGATTGACCATACTATCCACACGCCAACCTGTTTTTAGATCCGTTTTACACACTTCTCATTCCCGTGTTCTATTTCATTCATGCTCGAGGGATTGTGTCTCCCGCCGTAATTAATTCTATTCGTTACTGTTGTGTGGTTTGCTTCTTTTGTAGGTGGAAAACATTTCCGGTCATGATTCCGCTGACCAGTGACAGGGCTATTGAGATGGCTCTCCGCGTTCTACAGGAACCAAAGAAATATCATTTTTGCACCAGAACCTTTATGCTGGAGCGAGCAAATCGTGCTGATCACTGGGGGTACATTTTTTCTTTTCTTTTCATCTTTTTTTTTGGGGGGGCCAACTGGCGCATTTCTTTGAAACTAATACTATTGACAGGATCGTCAGGAGTAGGTGAACTCCTGGCAAAGACGCTCGCGGCGCGCAATGTGAATGTCGTCGTTCTTGACATAAAGCCAATCCAATCTGAAAACCGTGTGTAACCCTCAGTGTTTTTTCCCTAGTTGGATCTCCTTTAACATTGCTACAGATAATGTCAGGTACTACAGGTGCGACGTTTCTAATTGGGAAGAAGTGGAAACAATCGCTCAAAAAGTCATCGACGAAGTTAGTTTACCGCTCGGGATTTAAAGCCATCAGATTTACAAGTACGTTCTAGGTTGGGCACCCAACTATACTTGTGAACAATGCCGGTGTAGTTCAGGGGAAGCTAATTGTCGACCTCAAACCTCGGGACATACATCAGTGCGTGAATTTATTATAGGCTACGCTTGCTGGCTCGACATTCGCCTAGGACCTTTGGTGTGAATACCTTTGCCCACTTTTGGACTTTGAAAGTTTTCTTGCCTAAGATGATCGAAAGGAACAGCGGCCATATTGTATGAGACAAGTTTTTTGTTAGTTGCGATCCTCATGTTTTCGTAGGTTACCGTGTCATCCGTCATGGGTTTCGTCGGTAGCGCTCGAATGGGTAGGTTCCTTCAACTATTCAATCCATCGCCGTTGTCGATTCTTCGTAGCGGATTATAGCGCCTCCAAGGCTGCGCTGGTGACTATGCATGAGTCACTTCGGTATGAGTTGGACAGTTGGTACGCATGTACTTCTCTCGCAGATTGGGGCCCCCATTCTCCATGCATTCTAGGCATAATTCCCCGGGTATCCGCACGACACTCGTTTGTCCGGGTCACATCCGAACTCCCCTCTTCTCGACTGCAATCTTTCCAGACAATCTTTTTTACCGATTCTTCGCACCGTCTCTGGCCCCCGTAACAGTGGTGAAGACGATCATTGCCGCACTAGATTCGCAAGAATCTCGGACGTTGCATCTCCCGTTCTATACATACTCGGCTTTGATCATGAGGTTACTTCCAAGTTTCCTTCGTGACCTTGCGCAGAAGGTGGGGCTAGATGAAATCGTCGCTCCCGCCATCTGACGTGCCTAATATAGCTCACGTACGCCGACTTCATCATGAAAGATTTTACCAAGATAACTGCTATTAGAGAAGATGAACTGGATTCGTTGGACAGCAAGAAAGTAGCTTGATGACCGAACTTGGGATTCCAAATGAAGTACATGGTATCATCGAGATGAATTCATTGTTGTTATACGAAAGCAATCAAAAACATGACCACGACATCACACGGTCCTGCTAGAGATACATGCTCACTCAGTTTGATTCATATGTTTGACTTGGAGGATACAGAAACAGAACAAGAGGATGCTCTTGCTCGCGTTCTAAATCCGTATGTGGATCTACGACGATACCAGGATCGAAATCAGAGACAAGGCACTAGAAACAAGAGATTTCCATTGTGAGTCCAAGCCAATGCGTAACCACGCAGTTTTGTGTATGTCAAAGGGAAAGTAGTATGGGATAAGCCAGTAAAGAATGGGTATTTGAAGATTTTAATGCAAGATATGCTTTTCCAAGGGTGTAGTTTTAGCAAGATAGTACATGAGCATCAGCATGACTTGAGAAGGTCGCGAGCCCGATAAGCATGGACCTTGGTGACCTGTTTAATCATGATTAATCGATAAGAAGTGGATGGCCCAAGATAAAGATCACCCACCAGGAGATTAGCAGTCTTGAACGTGGAACTGTACATGTGGTTGATTCCATTTTGTTCTAGAACCCGCGAATAACGGCTCACGAGACCATGCTTATCTGCAGACCGGAAGATGTGATGATGGGTACCTCATAGAATTCCATGTCGACCAGTTTTAACTCACCTAAACCAAAGCGACGTAAGTCGATTTGAAGGCATTTCAGGGTCCCGCTTTCCGAAAGTGCATCATCGATCTGGTCCTGGTCGGAATCGGAATCCAAGTTGTCGCCACGCATATCAAGTGCATCTAATTCACCAGCACAGAGAAGCATTTCTCTCTCTCCAGGCGGAAATAGTGCGGCAAGAAGGGATACGTCTGTGGTCAATGAGGAGCCTTCCGTCGTCCGGGTAAAACTGAAAAATGGTACCCTGGGACACATGCCAGCCGTTTGCTTATCTAGGGGAGAGTAAAGCGAACGAATACCACTCTGAGGTGATCTGAGCTCTACAGGGGAGAGCCTTGGCACCCGCGAAAGGTGGTGTTTGGCAGTTGATTTGAAAGACGGTGACAGTGATGGGATTGCGCGCGAGAGTTCAGGATAAGAACGAGAACCCGTTGTAGGCAATGGCAGGGATAGATCTCTGCAGGGAGAATGTGAGAGGTAACCCTCGTCGTCCCCGCCGGAGGATGAAATGGAATCAGTAGAGTCGGAGGCCGTCCGCGGCCACGATAGGAAAGCAGGAATTGTGGCATTGCCTAGTCTTTGACCAGTTGTCATCTTCGTTCCATCAGTACACCTAGAACGACGAAACGGATGCGACTCGTTCACAGGGATAAGATCTGGAAATGCAACCAGTTTCACCACTTTGAGCGACCAGCTGTCGACGCTCTCGTCGTCGAGCCCGACGCATGCAAGTTTGGAGGGTAGAATAGTGACATCTGTGGATGAAGGTGAACGGGATTTGTCTCGTGGAATAGGAAGATGTTGTGGGGTCCGGCCAACCCCGGTTTTCTCGACTGTATCCTTGTTTAGGAGGTGGAGCGGTGATGGTGTATCAACGTTGCTGCTGATCCGCGTCAATACAACACCCGACTCAGGACTCAACTCTGGGCCGATGTCACTGCCTTGGAATACATCAGGCAGGACTGGTGACAAGAGAGGAGATACGATTCTTGACATGAACAGTTCTGGCTCCGAGGAATACAAGTCAAACCCGGCATCCCCCAATAGCGTTATGACCTCCCGCAGTCTGGATTCCTTGACCTGAAACAGTGTTGATTGATTAGATAGGGAATATCACGATAGTGGCGTACAATAATGAAATCGCTCATATAAGAGGACTGGTATAGGATAGAAATACCAGCGGCGGCTAGTGGAGCAGACAGTTCATGCACTCTTGCGCCAGAGTTATCTACTCGGACTTGTTCAAAATAAGGGAAGGTGGAGAGGGACGAGACGTACCGAGCTGATTGGAATGGGAGTCGAGCTGGAGCACTTTCCACTTTTCGTAGGAGCATTCGACTCGCTCGTCGCCGTCGCTGTCGGGGGCAGGATGCTTGCGAGCAGAGTTGGAAGCGGAACGAGATCGGAGCCTGTGCCTGTCGCGCCTGGCTACGAGCTCGAGGTGTGCAAGGGTGGTATGCTCTGCGAAGAGGGAGAGTTCGACCTCATTGCAGGTGATGTTGAGAAAGATGGGATTGGGTTGAAGGATCTGTCTGAGGATGGGGTGCATCAAGTGGGGGAGACGAGAGCGGGGGATGCGGGCGAGGGAGAGGGAGACGGGGAGGAGGGTGATGGTGACATTGGACGAGCCCATGAAGGAGGAGAATATCAGCGTTATCTTTATGTTAACGAACGGAAATCCATGTATTACAACAACCGTCAGGGTACACATAATCGCTACATGCCGCTCCACGACGTACGCTAGAAATTGCAACGAATGAATGCGAGGGCTATGTACAATTGCTAGTGGTGAATGTCGAATTCATTCCAACAAGAGTGAGACAACAGCAATAACGAATAAATATCAAACGTGATTTCATCGGATGCGGCGCGTCCGTCTCGAAAGTGACTTGGTGGGTGGACCGCTAGCCTGACGGGGACACCGGGAAAGAGGGGAAGACGGACCGGACCGTTGGCGCAGTTGATACCGGCTTGGAGTGGGCGTGGTGCTAGCGATGGCACCGCTGCGACGCTTGCGGATATGAGGATCTGCTTCCAGCTCCTTGTTTGGAGATGACAGTTCGGAATATGGACCTGACAGGACGGGTGGTGGATTCAGTGGGCTCGGAGCGGGAGAACAGCGCAGAGCTGAACGCGACTCTAATGTCAATCTTGAATAAACGGTGGGACAAGGCGCAGCATGGGATTCCGATGAGGCGGAGATCAGGCTGGTGTCATCCACGTGTACGACGAACGGGAACATGGGGGGTGCTTCAACGAGCTGGGGATCGTGTGATTTGAGGTGGGAGAGCGGTGGCACCATGGGGGGCATGGTCGGACTAGCGGAGAATCGCGTGCGTGAGGACGTCGGCAATGCTCTTCGTGGCGATGGTATGATGATGGAGCACACTCTCGTGAGCGTGATTCGTTCCAGGGTGCGGGGGCGTTGCAGAGGAGGATCCTGCAGTGGCTCGGTTGGTTTGCGTTCCAGCGACCGGGGTTTCTTGGCTGCTGGTCTGTCTGGTGGCGCAGGGCTGTCCTCGCGGAGACGCTTGGGTGGCGCAGGGGCTGGCTGGACCTGACGAGGGACGCGTGGGACGGGGATGATTGCGGGGAGGGTGTTGTGGTACGCAAAGTCTCTGACTTTGATGCCGAGCGAGGACAAGAGCTCTGGGGAGGGTTGCTGTGAGCGGGCGTCGCCGTCCGGGTCGATGGAAGACTGGGGATGGTTGAGGGATACTGGTAGCGATGAGGTGAGGGTGTTACTCACGTTCTGTGGTGACATGGTGGTGGTATTGGTACAGGATGGGAATGGGAATGGGAATCTTATCCGAAACAAACAAACCTTGACTTGACCGACCGTATGTTCCGGAGACTGTGGAAGCCCGTCGCTGCCACGACCGTCCTCGTTGGTGCACCAGCCTACGTTTACTACAGATACAACACCAAAAATCTCTCTTTCGACCTCCCCGTCAAGGTCGTCGGTCCAGATGGCGTCCCCGTCATGACAACAAAAACTGTCCCCCTTCTCTCTCTCACCGCCCTCCACGACCGTCTCAACGCCAACACAAAATCAGACTCGATCACCCGTCCAGGAAACATCACTTGGAAGTACAGCACCGCCTCCGTAGCAGCGAATGACCCCCTCGAGGATGCCCACGCCGAGGCCATCATAGCTCGTGAACCCTCCGACCCAAATGGTCCTGGCGACTGGCTCTTCTTCACCGTCATGGATGGCCATAGCGGGCCCCATACCTCCCGTCTGCTCTCAAGCACGTTGATCAATGCAGTCATATTGCAACTCTCCACTCTCTCCCACCCTTCCCTGTCCAAACCCACTCACCAGGACACCCAGACCATCTCTTCTGCCATACAAAGCGCCTTCACCAAACTTGACGAGGAATTGATCAATGCTCCAATAAAGATTCTTGCCAACAACATAGACCAGGTATCCCTTGAAAAGAAAATCGTCCCTGACTTGAGCGAACACCCGCTCGCCCTACCCGCCATGCGTCCCGCAGTCTCTGGTATGTTGGCACCTCCCCCCTCCGTAGTTCCATCCTATTCATTTCCACGTCAGGCAGCTGTGCGTTGATGGCCGTTTTTGATACCGCCCAGCGAGACTTGTACGTCGCGTGTTCTGGTGACAGTCGAGCAGTCGCAGGGATCTGGCAGGAGTCTCCGGATGGTTCTGGTTCTTGGAAAGTCGAGGTATTGAGCGAGGACCAAACAGGCCGAAACCCAAACGAATTAAAAAGGTTTCATTCACCACTTCTCCCCGCTTTCTCCGATCCACTTAATATCTAGTTAGGATTCAGTCGGAGCATCCCCTGGACGAGGCTGAAAATGTCATCCGTGCTGGGCGAGTTCTGGGGGGTCTTGAGCCTACGAGAGCCTTTGGGGACGCCCGTTACAAGTGGCCACGCGAGGTTCAACAAGTGTGAGTCTTATTACTTTCTTTCCCATCCAACCCAGCCTATGTTTCATCAAGTTTGAATCAGGCATTCATGGTCGGCAACAACCAACCTCTGCGGCCCGCCCCAGCATCGCTGAAAACGCCGCCTTACGTTACCGCAACACCTGTTGTCACACATCGAAAGTTTTCTTTCGACGACAATTCCTCAGATACTTCAAAACCTCTTGGCCTTCGATTCGTCGTACTCGCCACCGATGGTCTGTGGGACAGACTAAGTTCAGAAGAAGTGGTCGCCCTCGTGGGTGGCCATCTGAAAGGCCTGAGAGGAACAGTTTCCAAGACACAGCTCCAGACCTTGGTATCCACCTCATCTGGATCCCCCACCGTCGAAGGCAAAGATAAGATAAGGAAGGACACTGAGGGCTCCTGGTTCTTTGGAGACGAGGAGTTAAGCGTTCACCTTATCCGGAACGCGTTTGGTGGAGGCGATGTATTTGCGCTCCGAAAACTGATGAGCATCCCTTCGCCCTTTGCCCGCCGATATCGCGATGATACCACTGTTTCCGTAGTCTGGTGGGACGAACAAGATAACGGCCCCAAGACCGCTGAATTCAAAGCTAGGCTGTAGGACCTTTTTATCTTCTATTAGTGAACACATTCACTCGGCCATTTCGCACCACTTGGGGAGTAATTATTACAACTAGTGCATAATACAGCGGGCAACATGGCTATATAATGATTCTCTTCCGCTTGTTGCCATACTGCCTCGGTCTATGACGGAAGTCGGAATTTCGCAGCGTGTTGTTCCCACCGAGTCGAGAATAGGGATTTACAGCCCCACCACCAAAGGAAGATTTTCTGCGTTGCCCGTGGGGCGTATGCTTGCCAGAGGGGGTATGCAAGGGTGATACTGCGTGGCGCTTCGAGTCAAACTTGTGATCGTCTTCGTCGTCAAATGATGACTTGCGTTTCTTTGCATAGGAAGCGTAGAAATTGATGGGGTCAAGCCCATTGGAACGAGGGGTATCCGAGGGTCGAGCAGGTATTTGGGCAACGGATGTGTAATCGGAGAACGGTGATTGTGGGGAATCAGTGGAAGGCGGGGGTGGAGGGGGCGAATCGGGGCTTGTTGCAACTTTTGTTTCTTGTGGTGCAGATTCTGATGAGCTGCCAACACTATCATCTTCGTCGTATTGCCCAAGACTCGTCAGCGCAGTGCTCGGTTTAGTCGTTACGGCGGCAATTTTCTTCTGCAAGCTAACGGCTTGAGGGTCAGAAGCAAGAGTCTTTGGGGCTGGTTGCTTATCAGCAACGGTGCCAAGTATTGGAGAAGGGAGAAGAGGACCAATGAAGGGACTGCTAATCTTGACGCCAACGTCTTCTTCATCTAGATCGATATTCCTCCGCTTTTTCATGCCACCAATGATGGTGTTCTTGGCACTACCAACCACTTGACTTGAGCGGCCGATAGCACCCTCAAGTGACTGTCCTTTATCACGCATATAAAACAAGATATATGCGTTCTTCATGCCGACAGGGGTATCATGATGAGGCGAGACCATGTCATCGTTCATTTCGTACCATCGTCCATTCGCCGCCTTGACGTGGGCGAAGTAATGACCAGAATTTGGTCCACCTCCAGCATGGCAAATGATACCATATAGTGAATAGGAAGGTCCGTGTTGTCCTTCGCTCATCGCGGGTTGCAACACCAAGCGTTCGTCGTAGTGAACGTAATGACCAATTTTTCGGCCAAGCGGTGAAAAGCGTTTTAAATGTATAGTCAGCACGGCCGGGGCATCGTGGACAGTGAAACGCTTTTCAGCTACGACAGCCTTCTTGCAGCTACAAACAAATCCATGAGCGAAATGCACTGTCGCGGGGTCCAAACTACTCACTTCTCGCATCTGTACTTGTCGGAACCCCTCAGACAATCCACGGCGACAAACTTCCCAAGTGCTTCCCTCAAAGTTGATGACCCGTATATGTCCAGGCTGATGTCTAGTATGCTGTCAAAAGTGTCACTGTTATAGTTGCATTCTCGGCATGTTACTCGAGAACGCAATCGCCCGCCAAAGATTCTATGCACCCATGTCGTTTCGGCCAATTTATGGTCGACCTTTCTGAATAGCTGATCAGGTACCTTTCGAGAACGTAAAGCGGAGAAAGCGTACTGAGTATATCCAGCCAAGCATGACTTTTGCAACGCATCGATTGCATAGCGGAGGAACTCGTGCGAGTCCTCTTGTCGGCCTTTGCGCATATGTTTCGCAATGACTATCCATGTTGATTAGTATCGTCGACGTGGACGACGGACAATACTTGCAGTGTAATTTGGATGTAACTTGATATGGCGTGAACGAGTGCGGCTTATGGTATGAGTCTATCATTACCTGCCGAAGGTTGCACGTCATGCAAAACCCACCCTTGACTCTGCCTGAGTAAGGACAAAGTAAAAATACTGTCCCAATAAACAAAAGGCGGTAATATACGCACAAGGGTCCGATTTAGAGTGTGCATTCAAAACACGCAGGAGAGGTGGCGTATGAAGGAGGCATTGCAATGCACTATTTAGAAAACAAGTATTTCCAATGTTGTGAAGACCATTGCCTACACCGTGGCCCGAGGGCCAGGTGAAATCGAGTACGCCGTTGTACAACAAGTGCTTCGCATTTCGAGCGATCGGTGGGGGGGTCTTTGAGAAAACATGCTGCGGGGTAGATGGTGTTTTTGGCTCATCCAAAGAGGCCTACCAGTTACTTATGACGTTCAATGGCATGGGCAGAACCGGGATTACTTACCTTGCTGGCTTTCGGTGTTCCATTGATGGGATCGTATTTTCCTTCAGCGACTGCGAACACACCAGACGACGATCCTTCTACAAATTCGACAGGGGGTGGGAGAAGACTGTTGAATGCATCAATATCTTTGGATGGTTTAAGCTGCGAAGGATCGTCGGGTTGCGGCTGAGAAGAAAAGGGTGGGGCAGGGTACAAGGGTGATGCTAACATGTTATATCTCCCTGCACAAGAACTGCAAAAGCGGCCGGGACTCTGGAGAAGTTTTCCAAGAGGACGGACTGTGCAACGGAAAACAGCGGACAGTTTGAAGTGTTGGAACGTCTTTGCGCAAATTGCTTAGAGACTACTACTACAGCGCTCGCTTGACCTTTGTTTGGTGCTTTCCTAAGTGCTACTATGTAAGTAGTACTTGTTGTCGACCTCGAGTTGCAAGGCTCGCAATCGCAATCTTGAAAAGCCTTTTCGTGTGGTGGATTGTCCGTCGACATCGCGCCAGCGATATCGATCAGGTTGGTCAAAGGCTAAAAGTCTTGAATGAACACATCCCTGGATGCGAGTCTGGGAATGGCGAACTAAATTGTGTCACCATTGTCCTCCTGGGTCATGGTACACTGCTTCTCTAAACAGACAGTACCCTTCCCAAGTTCAGCTACGCACGACTCTACGGTTCCTATGTGGTGATGTGGTGACTTTGTGTAATTAAACTTTGGGTATAGGTGACAAGAAAAAAAAAGTATGTGCTGGTAAGTGAAGTACCAGAAAGTTCAAAGAGTGCGGTTAATTGGGGAAACGGACTATTAGGAGGTGAAACTGGTCCGATTCTCGCATGAATCACGTATCAAATAATGTCTATACGGAAAGTGACTAGGTGCCGCATTGTTCGTTCGCGACAGAGAGACCACGTCGTTGAACACGGTGACCTAATACAGAGTTGAATACGTTGACGATGGACTCGAGAATGATGATTGTGATCCATCAATTCCGGTTTCTAGGAACGGGTCAAATTCCGGGAGGTTCAAAGGAAATGTAGAGGGAAGTGAGCAGTCGACCGCTGCGGGGAACATATCGTCGAAATGAAAAGGGTCCTTGAGGTTGCTCGACAGGTAAGAGTAGACGTCGTGCGGAATGTCTAAACTGACGTTCATGGTTTGATCGAGTGTCGGAAGGAAGGAACTATTTGCAAGGGCCAAGTTGATCCCTCGACAGTCGAACGGATGGTTGTCCAGCCATTCGTCCATAAAATGGCTCCCCTCGTCGCTGCCAGCCGGAGTATAGCGTCCAGAACCTTTACGACATTAGGAGATAGCTTCAGGTGTAGTGCAGTCACTCACTCTCGCTGTGGGAAGAGGGGGAAACGTTCCGAGTCTGTACTTGATGATTCTCGCTTTCAACATTAGCGGACGGGAAGTGAGTCTGTGTAGGGACCACTCTTTCACTACCCTGTGAAGCGTTGGCATCGATATCAAATGAATTGGGGTCAAGCCCGTGTTTCCGTAAATGAGCGACGAAGGCGGACCGCCGTTTGATTCTGACGAAATCACCGAATCATACTTAGGGATTTTAAATGCTCCACTAACCTTGTTCCGCAGCCGACAATAGTACATCTATATCCGCTTTCCCGTCTGTGAAACTCTTTCCTATGACGAGCACACGAGGAGGGATCTCCGAAAGCTTTCTTGCAAGTACCAATGCCGCAAATATAGGGCTTGGCCCTAGTGCTAGCTCTCTGTCAGTACAATGTCGCAGCAGCGGATATTAAATTTCGTACTGGACGTTCAGATGAGCCTTAAGACCCGATTTTTGAGCAAAGCCTTTTTCACAAGTTTGGCAAACGTGTGGTCTAGTAGAAAATATGTCAGTCGGAATAATAAACACTAAAGTTTGTCTTACTTGACGCCAGTATGTAGCAACTGATGTCGGGTAAGATCACCTTTACGCGTGAAAGACTTGGTACAAGCTGTACAGCTCCACTATCAGTGGGACCGAAAATTAGCTAGCATGCAGGTTCGAGGATATCAAAGAACCCACGAGCGACATGGTTATACAAGCCAAAATGTTTTTGATGAAGGGTATAGAGACGAAGCCCTGCAACGTCGGTCAAAGAATATAATGGGGGTAAAAAAACGGCTCGTACAGCTAGGGGTTTATATGGGGGAGACGCCCTAATCGGGCCAAGTTCTTAGACATGTAAAGACGGAAACTATACATTGTTCCACGGCCCGACATGTCAGTTCAAAAGACTGCACACCGTTGCATACCCGTCTGACGTCGCCGATAGTTTCGGTGCATCTAGTAGCAGCCAAAACAAAAGTTAGCTATGGGACTGACAGGGCGAACAATAAAGTGGCGCTGATAATAGAAGAGGTTCGACGACCTACGAACAACGCAGGTCTCACCCCGATCACTGCTCAAAGCATTCAAGATTCGAAGTTGTGGATTGTTAGGCTGCACAGCCACATAACTTGATTGAACAAGGCTCACTCATCATACGAGACCGCCGATCCACTTAAGCCTGAGGTAGCGGGCTCTATAACATCAAGGCACACGACCCTCGTTGAATTCAGTTCACATTAGTAGACATTGTGGCCAAAGGGGGTCAATAGACTCCCCAGACCTTGTCCATGATACATTTTTCGTAATCCTCTTTTCCATCCACGATGCGATAGCCAAGAAATCCTGGAAAGTGAATGGTGCAAATTGAGCCTGGTCGATCCCGCTGAACAACTCTAGCCCTCGACTAGGCCCAGGGGGCTCAGAAGGGCACAGCTGCAAAGAAAGGGATAAATACGAAGTACCTTCAAATCAGCATACATTGGTCCTCCAACCCAGTGCATGCCATCTTCTAGTATGACATCTGGATGCCACCCTTGATTGCCGCCGCCAGGAGTATACGTTGGATAATTGCAGTATGCATGTGATGGCGTAGGTATAAAAGAGGGTAATAAGGGGCATTGGAATCTGTCAACGTTGTCGCGAATACTGATCAATTCGTGGCCAAACTAACGAAGCACAAAGCGAAATCGTACCGGATGCTCGAGAGCCAGATGCGTTTGGAAGGTTAATAGGAGAATCGCCAACGATGCTAGTACCAGGTGGCTCGAGTCCCGGAGGATGCAAAGACGCATAAAAATTTGGTTTACCGTAAGAGACTTCCTAGGCAGCTGATAGTACCCAGAGCAAGAATACGAACGTCCATTAACTGAAGAACGACCTATGCCATTATGCTGGATTAGGTAACGAGGGTGTTGACCTACTCATTTGAGTCGGTAAATGAACCAGGTTGTTCTGAAGTCTACCTGGTGTAAGTCAGGCAAGGCACTGTAAGCTGATGACAGCTAACTTCATTTCGCGAAAATTTGCAAGAGGATTGAACCGTCGGGAAGCAGTTTCAAGCTCGTTTAGGCACCCATTACGGTTGATGACTACGTACCTAGAACACAAACACGAGGTGAACTGTTGCAAAAGTGTGGATTGACTCGAAAAAAAAAAAACAGCTACTTGGTCCACAATTCGTCTATTGTGCAGGGAGTCCGACTTCTGTGCCATACGCGATAAAGCAATCTAGAAAAAGATTGATAAGAGAGAATCGCATCATCCACCAAGAAACGCCAACTTCATGAAAGCTGCTCTCCAAGAGGTATCTTTCTTCCATTTAGTCCAGTCCGGTAGGAATCTTCTGCGAAATCCCTCTTCCCATTCAGATAGCATCAGATTGGGCAAAGTGCTGTCAAACAACAAGAAGCTCAGCGGTGCAAAAAGTGAGAATCTCAATCCAATTGTGTCGTGGCACAGTGGAACGAACGGAAAGTCTCATAATTGCACCGCTGAAGATTGCGCAGTATACCACGGGTTCAAGGTGCAGTCTGCCATGATGGCTCGAAGCTTGTGAGAGAGGCACGAGACGACAATAAGAGAGTGAAGATCAAGCTCGGAGATAATCTCTGCCAGCCAAGAGCTCAACAGACAAAGTCCAATGAATGGGAATGCGTCTGGCGGGTGAGATACGCTGAGCTCACAACACAATCGATCAGTCTCAGGTTGATCTACCATATGTACGGTAGTAATAGAGAACAACAAAGACTATATACTGAGCGACTCAACTACGATCAATCGTAACCCCTTCCGATGTGCAGTGCATGCGTGGAGTCCTCGTGAATATTGAACGTTGTCTGCCCACTAGGAACGTAGGAATAACGTCATGGACTTGCCTTCAAAGTGGCAAGGTCGGTGAGTAGACACTAGGTAGAATAATTTATGTAGTAGTTCCTTTGAGAGATTGTGTTTCACTTTCGACAACGGATAATCACAATTTTTGGCGGGTTTAACGTCCGAACTTACATTGACGTTCAGTCACACAGTTGAGGGGGTTCTGTGACAGACTGTTATAAAATCTACATAAAGTTGGAGAGCATGTGGATCAGACGTCACATCCGAATGTTGAGTTTTTTACCTGCGCTTGGGCTTCCCTGGCCAATCGATGTAGTGACCAGTTATGGAGTTAAGCATCAATTCAATTTGTGGATAAGACTGTAGGAATTCAATCGAGAGCTTCTGAGTCGATCGTGGGTACCGCTTGAACGCGAGAATGATCCTTGGCAAATGGAAATGAGTGAGATAATCGAGCAAACCGGATCCATTTGACAGGCAAAGAGAATGGGCTCCCAGTGAGCAAAGCAAGTATAGGAGGGAAGAGAACACGAAGCTGGGCTTCACCAACCATTACTTCTGATAGCATGCCGCGACGCGACAGTACCGCGGAGTGGCATCTAAGTTATGATCCAGCTACACCACCTATTCCAAAAGGAGCTTGACATCGCAGATCAAAATGCTTAGTCGGTAACCATCGGCCACGAGGCATGCACAAATTAACAGGCGGGCGTCCATTTCTCTTCGTCGATCTCATGCTCATCATTGCGTAAATGCGGGTTCCATCCACCAAGTGAGGTTACATCTACACACATCCTGCCTGTAGGTCGGAATATGTCATGCACGTCTACAGTCAAACTAGGCAACAGACTCCTAGATCAATGCGATAAGTGAAAAGATCGGACAGAAAAAAATTCTATCTCACGGATGGTGTCTGCCGGAGAGAAAGCTCACGGTTTATGAATGACACGTATGTTGTATTCCCGCTTGAAGTTCTCAAGCTCTTGCTCTTTCGACTTGATCTGCTCCATAAGTGTGGCGATCACTTTTTTGATCTGGGTAATGCGCATTAGATCGTGTGAGCATGAAAAAATAATTTCAGTTCACTCCATCGCGGTTCATTTGTAACGCGGGGACGACGTCCTTGACAGTACGTTCAACAAGCACACCACCAATCAATCGAAAACATTTGCGATTAGGTTCATCCTCCAGAGCTTCGTGTAATGTTGAAAGAACTAACCTGTTTCTGAGTTTCACTATGGTCGTGTCACGAAAATCGAAACACCTACGTGTGTTCCTCGGCTTCTTGCTCGAGTTCGCTGATCTTACCGGCCAGCGTTTGAAGGTCATTTTGAAAGCGAGAATATGTTTGTTGAATTTCTGTCTAGTACGTCACGATGAACTTACGAATGAATGAACACACATTCAGCGCACCCTGGTCTGATATCTGTTGCGCTTTTGCTTTTGATTTTGAAGTGGACATGATGGTTGGTGACGAGATGCGTGAAAGGTGATTGGCTGAGAAACGCGCGTCACAGTAGCGTGACATCCTGTCACACTTGACTTGTTGCTTTCCTCTTCGACTACAAATGTCCTTTGCCTGTCCGCGTCTTGGTGTCGGGCTCTCGCGTCGTTTACTCCCCGCGCAGGGCTCTATCGTATTTACTTCTGCGTCGCTTGCTTACCGGAACATCTCTTTCACACGTTATGTCCGCGCCGAACCTCTCGACAGACATGGCAGTCTAGAGGGACCGGTCAAGATCAGGTCACCTGCTGCCACAGGTACACTGGGTGCCCAAGATGAACCGGACAAGCATACGGACTCGTACAAGGATGGGCCAAGTGCCATCGACAAGGCCGTTCACCTTTTCTTCTTCACCGAAATCCTCCGGGGTAAGTAGATAACATGTAAAGAAATGTGAACAAGTCTTGGAGACTTCGTAGGGATGTGGATTGTTGTGGAAAATTTCTTCAGGCCACCATACACCATCATGTATCCATACGAAAAAGGTCCGCTGTCTCCTCGCTTTCGTGGCGAACATGCCCTGCGGAGATATCCGAGTGGTGAGGAGCGCTGCATTGGTATGTTGCTTTGAGTGTCCAATACCCTCGCCTCATATTTCATGCCAGCTTGTAAACTCTGTGAAGCAATTTGCCCTGCGCAGGCGATTACTATCGAGAGTGAAGCACGTCAAGATGGATCGAGGCGGACGACCAAATATGGTATGGTTCGCACCGGTTTACATTGACACCAATATAGTTAACATCGCCGTTAGACATCGATATGACGAAGTGCATCTACTGTGGTTTCTGCCAAGAGGCGTGTCCTGTCGATGCTATCGTCGAAAGTGGGCTCTTTTTAAAAAATCATGATTCGTGTCTGGCTGACACATTTTCTCTCAGCGCAAAATCAAGAATTTTCGACGGAGACCCGCGAGGAACTTTTATACAATAAAGAAAAATTGTTAGCCAATGGTGACAGAGCCGAAGCAGAAATTGCAGCTAATCTTCATTGTGAGCAATCCGTATGATCCCTTGGAATCGAGATTAATGCCTTCCGACAGCGGACCATGTATACCGTTGATGGATGGGTCGGTGATAGATCGGTGACGTGGCTTTAGACCGTGTAATTATCACTCCATCAATATTTCAATCCGAACACTCCTTCAAATCATGATCCTGTTTGATCTTTGTCGGCTAGGATAGAATGATTCAACGTTCTTGACGCATTTTCCCGAACATATTTTTCCTTTATTTTTTGCGCAAGACTCCCCAAATGCACACTTCGGTCGGTGGATCCGTACTCGGAAATACCCAACGGTTAACTCGGCGGTCGACTACGCCGTTTGTTGCAGCACTGCGTATGAGCTGCGAACTTATAGAGCAGCCACAGCACCTGCGCCAGTAACTATGAAGATGACCAAGCATGTCAGCATTGTACAGTCAGTAGATCTCATTGGGAGATCCTGGTTAGCTGACACAGTCCGGATCCAAATGCTGCTTGGGGTGGCAACAATCCTTGTAGAATGCCCCGCCGGACGTTCTTTTCTTGGGTAATTCCCATTCGAAATGGCAAGTACAAACAGACCACCAGCTGGCCAAGGCAAGTCACTGCTATTGTTTTTTCGATTCCCACTCATCGGAGACAGTGCACTCCGTTAGAAATGCCGATACGCAGTTAGTGCCAACATTTGTCCCTAGATGTCTGGAATATTATTCAGCATACCGACGTGACATCTAGGTACGGGGGGATCGCGAGCCTGTTGGCGCAGCGCAACCGACCGGTAAGTCAAATCAGGTGTCATACGTCATACCGGTAGTGCGGCAGTTTCTCGCAGAGGCACATCAGACGACATTTTCCGAGTCATGGTTGCTCGGACGCGGTGCCACAGTGATGGACATGATCTTGGACCACCGCCTCCTGATAGGCTTGACGGATCTGCCTGTGAACGGACGCCGTGATCGGTCTTCCGCGCCACGGAACTACACGACTAGACGATGGGTCGATATTGATCCATACCGGTCGCGGCAGCAGGAGGTGGGGGAGTCTGTGAGCCTGACGGCGAGCACGAACATCGGACCACCCGTATTGGCGATGTGTTCCACGATAGCTTGGCCGCCGAACCTCGACGGGGATGAAGTGTGGGATTCCGTGTCATGATACTTCTTCGGTCTGTCGAGTTCTTTCAGGTTGCTTGTTCCATGGACTGCCGCAGTTATATCCCCCAAGATCGACCTGTATGGCTTGTTTAAATAATCCGTACTGACTAATTTTAGAGATTTGCGGTGGATATTCTTCCCAAAGCACGCATGGTGAGATCTACACTTTTATGTTGATCCGTTAGCTCGACGATGGCGTCGGGGCCACCCGTGAATCCACACTAGCCAAAGTTACGACGCTTCTGGAGGAACGGCCGTCGTAAACACAGTGTGCAAAACTGACAATAGAATTATGACTAGAAGCACTTTGGCACAAGAATTTCTATATGGGAATCTGCACGGACTATATTCACCGAACCTCCTAATCATCAGAGGGTCCTTCCTCCGGTTCGTCATGTCCCCCATAGCTTTGGGCAGATGACGGTATTATGCCTTCCTGATGTAATCTCTTTGACCCTCTATCATCTGGTCGATGGCTTCCCCCGTACTTCAATGAATTATCTCCGCCTCCTGAGCTTTCCCCGGCGGGGGAAACGACGTCATCCTCTTCATCTATATCCATGTCGTTACGATGGCGTTTTCTCGATAGTTCTAAAGGGGGTCGCTGCTGCTCGGGAGGCACATATGATCCACCGTGGTCACGGTCACGATTGTTTGAACGGCCATCTTCGTGAACAAAATCAATGTCCTCATTCGGTGCTTGTGACTGGTTTAATCCCCGGGGTGCATAGGGTCTCTGGCGTTCTCGATCATAATATTGCGAATGTGCATCGGGTCGTGGTTGCGCCTCAGCAGACCCGGAACCAGACCCAGGCGTATCAGACCGAGACGATCGACCATACACGCCGGGACCAATGGATTCGCGAAGATATACTTGCTCCTCCCGCAGCCGATAAGAATGATCCTGATAATCCCTCTCCGGCCTTGATCTCAGATGCAGAGGGGGCGAGGAGTTACGGACTGACGCTGGGTTTGGACAGTCACGTGACATTTCGCGATCGTAATCATGATCACGTTGTCGCGACCACTTACGGTCCCTGTCGAGGTCACGCTCGTGTTCGAAGTCCTGGTGATTAATGCTTGTAGCAGGGCCGACACGTTGGTGATTATGAACGCGTGAGCTTGATCCGCGAGCACTGGTAGGCGATATCAAGGTTGAGCGGGGTGACGCATGCGGCATTTGTTGTCGCCCGGACGGATAAGTATCGCTGCCATGGCTGCCTCGTTCATGAACATCGTACCTTCTAGAGCGTTCTCTCTCATGGCCTAGAGGGGGGCTCTGCATTCCTAGTCCGGTTGACAAGGATTCAGGAAGATGCTGTTGCGGATGGGGAATCGTGGCTTGCTGAAACCCTTGGGGCAGGCCCTGACCTCGAGAATGCGAGGAAGAGTGGGGACGCGAGCGGACATCAGAGCCGTTGCTGTGAGAGTGGAGATGGGAGGTATGAGGCTGGGATTGTGAATGAGTCCGTGAATGGTCGAGGTGTTGCACAGGAGTCAATTGGGAAAGCGACGGCAGCTGGCGGTTGTCATAGCCTGAAGCGGAGCTACGTCGCGACGTATGCACGGCGGACATTGGGTGAGATGGTGGCACACCCGGCCCAATGGGTCCATCTGATACTTGGACCGGGCGTCCATCTGGACCAGAAATCACGCGAATGTTGCCCGATGGGTGGGCATAATCCGGTGCAACGGAATCATTGATATCCATGGTTCGAGAATCGCGGTGGTGTGTTGAACCCGGAATTTGTTGAGCATGTTGAGGTGGGACTCCAGGACCGGCATGGGTAGAAGGAAGAGGAGTATGAGCGTGAAGGTCCGGTGAAGGGGGGACGGCGGAGAGGCGCTCGTACAGTACGCTGATGTCACATAAGATGACGAGGAGATTGGAGGGAAAAATATGCTCACGCTCTTTCCAATTTCATGCGCTGGATGGATTTTTTTGCCATGGTCACCTTGAATTTAAGTTTGTCGTTGTCCTGCGAGAGGAATAATGAAGAGGGTGCGGATACTGGAGGACGGATGACGGACCATTTCGATTTCTTTTACTTTTCGTTTCAATTCCTTGTACTTCGCCTGGTATTTTTCATCTTCGACGCCGGCGGCGATTCCTGTGGCATACGGCTTGCTTTTTTGCCTTGCAGAGGGGGTGGCCGAGGATGGCTGGACGAACATTTGAGAGCTGGGAAGAACGGAGGGACCTGGAGACTGTTTGTGGGACATGATGGCGGTGCAATCTGGCGGGAAAGGCTGAGGAGACTTGCTAGGCTGTTTATCACTATTATTCTCCGGCTGACTGGCGTTGATTGTAGGACACGATCGCGACTCTGATTCGTGAAACAACTCGCAATATGGTAATAACGACGAGTCAAAAGGCTAGAACTCGAACGTGTCTACAAGATTTGGACTGGGTGGATAATTGTGAATAGACCTACGTGACGGCATCACAAGTGCCTTTCCATCCACAGGAACGCTCTTCGCACAGCCTAGGACAGAGCCAATTGAGTTTTCGTTCTAGACGATGACAAACAGTATCGCTGCGGGGTGGAGTTGTGTGGCAAAGT
Source organism: Xerocomus amazonicus (assembly GCA_038089295.1). Lineage (NCBI taxonomy): Eukaryota > Fungi > Basidiomycota > Agaricomycetes > Boletales > Boletaceae > Xerocomus > Xerocomus amazonicus. The sequence continues at coordinate 55,728 of JBBPKO010000003.1, forward strand.
CTAAGGACGCTTTAGGGCAGGCATCTATGTATGGCGTTCGTTGGCGTGCTCATCCCGACGAGTTTGTGTTTGCACTTTACGCTATCAACTCAACACAACGACCAGTGAGTGTCGGGTCTGTCAAACAGGCTGGCGTGTTGAGTTTTCTTTATTTTTTCCAATGCCAGTGTCGATGCCATACCGACAGTAGGTTGGAGCTTGCATAAATCACACCATGCTGACCACTGCGCCACTACCACACCACAGGGATATGCCTCCACCTGGGGGCTTTGAGGCCGTAAAATACAAGCGCAACCTTCCCTTTCGCGGACCGAGTGGACTAGCCATCCTAGGTGCCGTGACTGCTGTGTGCGCATATGGGTTCTACCGTGTCGGAAAGGGCAACCTCGAAAGGAGGTGGGTATGTCATTACGAATGGCGCATGCGGTGCCCGCAGACCGCAAAACGTGTTTTTCTCATGGTGCGCTCATTGCGAAACGTGTCACGTCGGCGGAGGATCCGGCCGGCGTCTTAATAACTGGAGTGGCTTGTTTCGGGCCGTACTAGAAAAAGCGCATTTTTCTCAGAATGGACCCTGACGATACGTTTTTCCCCACTAGGGAACTGCAGAGGGAAAAGGTTTGGTCACGCATCCACCTTGTACCGCTTCTCCTGGCCGAGGGTGACCGGGACGCGTACCGCAGAGAGGAGGCGACGTTGGAGCGTGAAAGGGTGATCATGAAGGACGTGAAGGATTGGGAGGTGGGTGCGACCGAAAAGGGCGTGATTTTGTCGCTGACGTGGAGCAGGTGGGTAAGAGCGTGTACAACGGTGCGCGGTACCGGTCTGTGGAATCGATCGTGGTGCTGTGATGAGCGTGCGCGCTGGGTACCATATACGAACATAAAAATAAAGACATTTTCTGACACACTGCCCTCGTCACTAGAAACCCCGGTGGCGGGTGGCGATGTACAAACAAGCACAATAGTGACCGTTGTGCTGGGTCAGAGGTGCTAATTGGGGTATAACACTAGGGCAGGTCAATAGCGCATATATTCGACCCCAACACAGACAACCAGTCAAGCATGTGCGTTTTCTGCTAGACGCCCGAACGACGAGCTGGCACAAAATGACTAGTTTGGTACCTCGGTACAGGATTCGTCAACCACTTTGGATATCTTGCCGAACCCCTCTCATTCTCTTCCGATCTCACTCATCCTGGATTCCCCCCGATTCGCTCACTCATCCTTCCCCGGCTCCGACACCTATTAAAGCCCAAGCACCGACCATTCCTCCCCCTCTTCCGCCCATCCCCCACATTATGCCTCTCCCCCCCTACCCACTCCGCACTCACAGACCTGACAAGGACACCGCCCTCATCAACTTTGTCGATACCTCCCCCTACGACCTCATCGCCCCTCCAGACGCAGACCAGATGATCTTCGGTCCCCTCGACCTCGACGATCATACTCTCCTCTCCCCTTCCTGGGGTCCAGCCCGCGACATCGCATACAACCAGCCCATCTCCCCCATCCTCTCAGATAACCCCGCTTCCCCCTGCCACGCGTCCGACTTTGATATCTCTGACGCGTCTCCCAGCAGCACTTTCCATGACGCCCACTCCTTTGGCGGTTTCGATGATGTGCAGCCCATGCTCGATCTTGATGAATCCAATCTCTCCCACTGGCTTAACGACGCTCACGTCTCCCCCTTGGATCCCTCCTCCTCGTCACCCATCCCCATACGTGGCCCACAGTTAGACCCACAATCCCCTCCCCCTTTCATTCCATACGGTAGTCCAGTCTTCCCACAGAACACCTCCTTCTCCCCATCCGACTTCGCAGCTCTCCACCCTCTCCCCCGATCCCTATCGCCAACAGAAATCTCTGATGGCTACCTTAGCTCCCCAGGACTCGGCGTGGCGTCCATCTCTCCTGCAGAGACGTCTCTCCGACCACCTGCGTGGGCATCACAACTGTGGGATTCGTCCCATTACACCCCCAATCCACCCCTATCCGAGAACCCTTACACTGCCAGGGGCCATCGACTCCAGCAGAGAAGAGACGCCAATCCACTTGGCCTGACCTTCCAGTCATCAAGCGCTCCATCGCCCAACGCCGCCACCCTCACACGGGCCTACAGTCGCCGTGCAGACTCATTTTCCGTCAGCGATGATCGCGATGCCACCGTGCGGCGACGAAAGAAGCTCCCTCCGGATGAGCCCCCAAAGGACGTGAAATCATCGGAATCGCGTACGTGTACATATCTAATCATATCCGCTCCTTCTGTGACTGTCGTTATGCTCATTACCTTCCTCTATTATCTCCGTTGTAGCTCCCCTCAAATCTATCTTGAAGCAACCCAAATTGGCACCATCCGCTTGGCAGCTTTACTTCACAGATTGGATTCAGCGTCATCAGGCAACGAGCACAAGGAAACTCAACGTTGCACAGGCTGCCAAGGAAGCCGGTCAGGAATATGCGAATCTGACTGCGGAGGAAAAGGAGGTATGTGCTGCGCCGTATCTTGCTGAGAATAGCTGCCGATCCGAGCTTCCATGATTAGCCATACAAGCAACGATCCCTCATCCTCAAACAGGCACGCGAACGCGAGAATGCTGCCTATCTGCGGACTCTGACGCCTGATGATATTAAGCGAGAAAACGCGTTTCGGACCGCACAACGAAAGGCAGGTAGATCTCGGAAAAGTAATCTTAAGGACCCCAACGCTCCCAAGAAACCACTCAGTGCCTACTTTATGTTCTTGCAGCGCATCCGTTCGGACCCTATGTTGGTGAAGGAGATCTTTGGCGACGAACAGGAGACTACCAAGCAGAGCGTATTAGCTGCTGCAAAGTGGCGATCGATGACTGATGATGAGCGCAAGGTTTGTCGATTTCGTTTCTTTCTGCTATGTTGTAGACTGATCTCACCCTCGCAGCCGTTCTTAGCGCAGGCAGAGCAGGAAAAGCTCGAGTATGAAGCTGCTCGGAGGCTCTATGAAGAAGGAACGACTGGCCTTGGCATCGGGACGAGCATCAACTTTAGCATCCTCCCCGGGTCTCCGTCCGAAAGCCCATTCCGAGCCCTTCGCGCCATCAAAACAGAATCCTTTAGCTCTGAAAGCGAAAGCGATGGAATGGGTCCCGAGGATGGCACAAACAAGTTTACTCTATCATAATTTTACACTTTTTTCCCTTGGTTGACAGGGATTATGCTTTCATTCTTCACTAGTTACTGATGATATCATGCCCATTCGTTCACGACACTGGACAGTTATACCGACGGTTTCCCTTGCGGTTGGCCACTGTATTGTTAGAACGCTATGCTATAGTTTAGTTGTTCATATACCTTGGTGGCGAGAAGTACACGAACTCGTTACAGTATATCGATAATATTGCTACGCGACAAGTACGCAACCATCTTTTGATGAGGAGCTCCGTCTTCATCAAATCTATCCCCCTAATGGACCAGAAATGAGACCAGATTGACAGGCATGCGGAACGAATATGATGTTACCTCTGGTTGATAACCATACCTGTAAAGGAAAGGAGGGATTCAGTCAATGTGGTTTAAAGACGGACCCCACATACTTGGTGTAGAACGCTATCACGGGCAGCTGCGAATGGCAGACAACCCGGACGGGTTGCACCGCACTAAACCGTTCTGCATCCTCTTGCACCCACTGGTGCAAGGCAAGGACGAGATCACGGCCGAAATGATATCGCCGATATGGCTTGAGAACAGCTAGGCGACTGAGCTTGTAATAAGTTTTCCCTTCCACTCTGCAGGCTCGGATTGTCCCAATGGGTGTCAACGAGGGCAGCAATCGGAGCAAAAAATGGGTTGCTGTCGGATCTTGCCTGCTTCATTAAAGGGGGATATCGAACGCGAATAATGAAAACGTCCACAAGGTGGGAATCACGTACTCGTCGACCTCCGCATCCAATGAAAACTGTTGTTCGTGTACGAAAACGTCGATCCTCACGGCGATGCACTGATCGAGCAAAGGTTGTCTGGATACGTGGCCTGGCGGGGGGATGAGGATGATTTCGTGACCCGGCGGGGAAGCATGACCGGACATGTTGGTCTATCCAAGCTCTATCGCACAGCACACTGGAAGAAGACTGCTTCCATACGTGCGAGCAGTCACATGGAAACAAACATGAAAGATACCTCAAAAGCAGGCAGGGCTATTTCGGAAGTACGGTCCGATCCAATCCTATTTATTTATTTATTTCGCCTCTAACAATTACGTAATATATAACATTCTCTCCTCCAAGTCCATTGGGTACGTTTAGGAAAACTACCGCCAACACGTTCCATCGCTGGGTATGTAGGTTTCTTTTCTGTGTCAATGCTCTTGCCATTCACAAGCATCAGAACTGGTCCAATCCTTGTCTCGTTCTCATGATCGAGCCTTTGGCGGCAGCCATTGTGTCAAGACAGTCCGTTCTAAAGCTCCCCCTCAACTCCATGGCACGGCCATCAAAACGTCCATTTCCCACCGACTTCTTTTCGCCCCTGCCTCGGCAATGCAAGGGAAAGGAAAAGGCCGTAGAACCTCCTTCCTTTGAGTGCAGTCAATGTACAATGAATTCTCCCTGTATTGCTCGGCATTCCCCGTGGTGTCCAAGTGCTCCGTTTACTTCCTATCGCATGGTGTCAGACTGACGTTTCCATCTCTAGTCCGAAATAGATTACTCATGATGAATCAAGTCATCCCGCGTCGGTCTTTCTCTCAATCTCCCCAAGGGTATACACGCCGCCATTCGTCCTCTGCCGCACGAATCCTTTCATCTCGGACGCGCTTACTTGATTGGCCACGATCTGTCGGCCTTCCTCATGAACCTGGGGATCCCGCTGACAGCCTCCGTTCCCTTTTGACTACCCAAGTTCCACTCGATCCAGAGCATGCTTGGCACCTCTACACTTCAGCCCTCCGAGTAGACACACCCAACGCCGTCCTTACTCCGACAGAGCAACTCCAGCTTATCCAGCACGTCTTCGATGCATTCGAACTTTGGGGTGATATCCCGCCAAACTTGCCGTTGTTACACACTTGGGCAATACGCCTCGAACCAATTTTACAGCGACTGAGGTCAGATCTGGAGGTTGACTCCCCAGAGGTCTTCCCTCTCCAGTGTTTCACTGCCCAGGTTCTCGCTTGGTCAGGTGACATCGCGCGAGCGTCTCAGTTGGCCCGGAATATTCAAGATACAGTGCTCACCTATGATGAACGATGCACTCTTGTCTCTGTGTACCGGAATATTTTGGTTCTTTCGCGCTATCAACTAGGTGCCCCCCATGCACTCAGTCTACTGGTTCGAGAATGGCACTTTCTTAGTGCATGTTGGCATACTCGAATTATCCCCGTCTCACAAGCCACGTCATTCCGTAGGGCGGTTTTCAATCTACTTGCAGACATCCCCGACGGTGCTAGTTTGATGTTTCAGCTCTCGGAGCCGGACCAACACGACCGATCACGTATGGGCGACTTACTTTTGGAGGCATACTGTACCAAACAACTACGCCAACGAGCGTATACTTTGGTACTGGAGATGGGCAGGCAGCAACTACCCGTTAGTTTCCATCTCCAGGCCAAATTGACGCGACTCCTCGTGCAGGGTGGCCTATTTGCTTTAGCACACGAAATATTCACGTCCATGGATCCTTCGACTGACCCTCGACTATATTGCTCGACTGGCTTGCATCTTTATGCGCGTTACGGTGATATCGATCGTACGAAACAATTCTTCAGCAAGCACATCGACAACAACTGGTCCATCCCGGTTGCACGGTGTATGCTGATGCATGCTTACGCGATCACAGGCGAGGCGGAGACTGTAGTTGAACTCTTTCACCAGTTCTTCCCGGTGACCTCGGAGGGCGACTTTCTCGCTGACCAACCGTGGGTTACACACTTCTCTACCGTTATTCTTGCCTATGCAGAGCTGGCCAATCTTGATGGTATCAACCTTTGGCTGGAGAAAATGTTGAAAGCCGGCTGTCGTCCAGACGGTCATGTCTACAGTATTATCCTTCAAAGCTTTGCGCGGTACGGGGATATCGACTCGGTGGCTACTACGCTTAATCAAATGCGTACTGCGGGGATCAAGCCCGATTGCGTCCACTACACCAGCGTCATTACATTACTCGCTCGAAGGAAAGATGCGGTTGCAGCAGAGGCATTTTATCTGCGAGGTTTGCGCGAGGGTATCACTCCTGATCGCATCATGATCACTTCTCTTATGAACGCGCACGTGGAAGCCGGCTCATGGGAAGGTGTCGTCCGTACTTTCGATTACCTTCGACAATCTTCAAGCTTTCGTCACGATCTACCCATTGAAGTCTATAACACGCTGCTCAAAGCTTACGTCTTCATCGGCACACCCTTTCGCGTCGTGCTCTCGATCTTTCGCAAACTCACGCGGGCTGGGGTGCGTCCTGATGGTTACACATATGCTTTGGTCATCCAATCGGCCTGTGATGCCGGGAAGATGAATGCTGCCGAGAAGCTTTTTGCAGAGATGGAAGCCAAAGCAACATTATGCGGCCCTCTCTGCCATTTCGACGCATATGTACTCACTATCATCATGGCTGGGCATGTACGACAGGGATCCAAAGTTCGAGCAAAGGCTTGTTACAGGGATATGCAACGTCGTGGGATCAAACTCAGCTCCATCACATATAGGTTGATCCTCCAGGCATACGCAAACGACCGAACAGAAGAAAGCTTGAAAATCGCAGAGTCGTTCCTGAAACGAATCATGGATGTGGATGCGGGTGATCCAAGTTGGGCTGGTTCTGAAAGACGTCCATCCGCTCTTGGGAATATTTACGGCCCCCTTATGCTGGTGTACGCTCGGAAAGAAAAACCTGAGGAAGTGTCAAGGTTGTTCAGTGGAATGTTGCAAGCTGGTGGAGAGGCATCCTTGGAGTCTCTCACTATTCTTCTTGATGTCCATCGGCGCACAAATAATATCGACGCGGTGCACCAGTTATGGCCTCAAATCTGGGCACTCGCGTTGCGTCTCTCCAGTGCCGACGAGCTCTGCGAGGGAGACAATACCACTTGCACTCCTTCAAGTGGACGGCATTCCAATCTTCTTTGCGTGCCATTATCTATCTATATTGATGCACTGTCTGTAGCTGGTGAACATCGCTCAGTATTGGACATTTGGAGTAGGGCAAAAGCGGAAGGATTCAGCTTTGATGCACACAACTGGAACCATCTAGTGGTCGTTTTGGTCCGAGCGGGCGAGCTGGATCGTGCCTTTGAGGTTCTCGAACGGGTCCTCATTCCGTTTTCACGGAAGAGCCCTGTCATCAGGAACCAGCCTCCGGAGTCACCACTGATATTCGACGTGATCGCCCCTGATGTTGACATGCCTGCTTCGGACGCGCCTATGCACCGGAAAGCACGGAGAGCGAAAGCGGTCAAGATTGCGACGAAAGTGGCAGGGTCCATGCTGGCAGTGCCGGAAAATCCAACCGATTTCGCGCATCCCCTGCATATTCTTCATCAAGTCATCCCCGGTTTGTCCGTGTGGCGTCCGCACGTTGTTACGTTGCAAGTCTTATCTAAAGTTCTCGGACATTTGCAAAGGGGTCGACTTGTACAGCCCATTCGTGCCCCGAACGCGCCACAACATTGTATCGACTCGCAAAACCAAGTGGAGATTGCCAGTGCTACACTCCGTCGTATCTATCACAACTACCCTGAGGCTGTCCGCGCAGTCCTCCTTTATGAACGAGGACGGGCCCGGCGTAAAGCAGTAGAGCGGTCACCGAAGCAGTGGATCAAAGTGAGGTAGCAAGTAGCGGATATAATAGCAGACGGAGACACTATCCAGTGGGATGAGTAATTTTGATTGGCTGGGAGCAAGTCGAAAATATCCATTGGTCCTGGTCTACATCAAGTGTCACCTGATGATTCAGATCCATCCGAGTCGCCCTCGCGATGTGGCTTCCGGCCAAGTTTACCGGTACCATGTCGGTTCCTCTGTACAGGTCCCATCATGGTCATCTTCCGGCACATTCGGGAGAAGGACGGATCTTACCAATGGAAGCTTTTGGCCTTGATTGCCAAATGCAATGGAGAGGGCAGTGGTTTCTTGCGGGTATGGAAATGAGAATCTGGGGGAAAAAAATAGAGACCGATTTACATACCTGGTACTCCTGGGAACCGCTTGGCAGAGAACACGACAAAAGGATCCGTAAAAGTCTGGGCCAGGACAGGAGATATATTTGTGTGTA
>JBBPKO010000003.1:81936-93655 GCA_038089295.1 Xerocomus amazonicus
TTGAAGTGCCTCCCCCGGAAAAGGAGAAACAACCCCAGAGTGAGTGCTTTGCTGTTGTAATAACGATCCAGTACCGGAAGTGGTAGTAGTTGGAGTGCGTACTCCTAGGGGGTTCTTGCTGTAGGACAGTCGGATGCCACCATTTTTGACCAAGCCACCAAGAGAGTTCCCGTAAAGTTCGTTCAAAGCTTTCGTGGCATAGTGGACATCCTCGAACTGAAAATCCCAGATGAGTAGTAGTAAAGAATATAGATTAGAGAACAATACCTCAACAAAGCACATTGGCCCATTGCTCTTCTGCCTAAAACACAGTTTCCGATATCCGGGGCGTCGAGAGAAGAGCTCTCTAAGACTGTCCTCAAGGTAATTTGAAGGATAGCCTGCACCAACAGGACTAGTCGGGAGATTTCCAACGTAGAGGGTATTGATGGGAGGGTTCTGGTCGACAAGAGCATTCCTAGGAGCAACGCTCCCAACAATGTTCGGTGCACTACCCAAAGAGCTGGGTCCACCCCCAGAAGAGCTGGCAGCCGAGCCTGCATGTGAGGCGGGCGATGGTAACTGCGGCGAAGTGTTCCCAGTGCTCACTTGCTCGCTGGTGCTAACAGTCAGTGATACAGGCCCGCCTTCGTCGAAGCCGCCAGTGCTTGATGTGGAGCTCGAAGGCGGTGGAGGTGGACGACTAACCACTGGCTCATCAACAGCTGATGCGAAGGCTTGCGTTGAGCGCAAAATACCTGATCGATGGGGGGGAAGCATACCATCCTCATCACTCAGGGGCGAAAACGGTATACCGGGTTTCGGAGGTGAAGGATCCCGAGGTGAAGCAGTCCTCCTGGGAACAACCGGAGCCTTGCGAGTCCCATAAAACGGTGTAAGAGCAGAGTACGCAGGATCACGTTCTCGGGGTGAAGGCTGATCCCAAGGGCCAACCACTTCACGCGACCCGCTCTCGTCTCTACTGGCGTTCTGAGCAATGAGGTTATTGAAACTGCTTCCAAGCACGGAACTGTGTCCTGAACCTGCAACGTCACCAGAAGTGCTACCGGATGGCGAAAGGCTGCTAGCTTGTGCGTTCCTCGATAAGGCCGAACCCGGATGGAAGGCATCATAAACAACAGAATTCCCCGACAACATTCTCACTGCTTCGCCATGGCCAGCTTTGAAATCTTTCCGCCTCAGCCTTTCCCGCTCTTCCTCGTCTGCAAGGGCACGCTCCCGTGCTCCTCGCACGCCAATGCTTATTCCGAGGTTGAGACCAACGAGCGCCTCCCGCCTCCTCTCTCGGTCGCGATCGCGGTCTCTTTCCCGTTCCTCCTCACTGCTGTCCCCAAGTCGTCCTTCTCGCCATCCACTGCCGATATTATAGCTCATTGCGCTCAACGCATTGAGTTCCCTCTCGCGTACGGCCAAGGTATCATTTCCACCCAACGAGGTAAGAGCGTTCATGCTCACATTGGAATTGAGACTGAGACCAGCGGCCAAACCAGCAAGTGTGTCAGGAGTGACGCCAAAACCTCCCAATGCACTGAGGCCGCTGGCAGTACTATTCAATCCAGCAAGGGAGTTTAGGTTACCGCCAAGAGAGGCACTACCGCCGCTTGAACTGGCACCGCTGATACCAACACCGCGCTTGGTGTGGAGATTTTTCTTCGCCATTTCTGCTTTGAGCACAGCCCCTTTCTCGATGTCAACTCGACGGCCTTGAAGTGTGTCTCTTGCTTCAAGGGCTTCTTGCCGAGTGCGGAACTTGGCAAAGCCGATTATCTGCTTGCGAGGTGGCTGGCCGCCAGGACCTTGAAAATGACCCGGTTCATCATTGAGGGAAACCGGTAAGGGTGGCCAGGAAGTAGTTGGGCCATCGCGCCCATTATCGACTACCACACCGCCTTGATTGACAGTGACTATATTATACGGGTCATTCGGGCCTGAATTAAAGTATGAAGAATATGAGGAGCTGCCGCGCAAGGGAAGCCCAGAAGGAGTGCCACCTGAAGACCCATAAGCAGTATACTCCTTGTTGGGAATCTTAAGCGTTGCAGCCTCAAAGCCTGAGGAGAAAGTAAACATGTTTTGGAATTCTCGTTCCTAACGGTGAACGTGAATGAAGACATAAACCGAAAAGCTGACTAAATAAACGGACCTGCATATCATCTGGGAAACCAACCACAAAAATTGTACATATTTCTTCTTGCTGATTATTCGCACTCTGGGATTCGGCAGTCATGTTCAGCTGACCAGAGGAACCGAGGGTCCGAGTAGCACCTGCTCCACCACTCTGGAGATGAGGTCCGTACGGCGTCTGGCTTTGAATGTGAGCACCATTCAAGTATGGCACCTGACTGGAGGAGTTGCTATGGGATAACGGGTGGAAGGAATCGTGCAGTTGCGCTTTCGACGTGTGCGGCTGGAAAAATGGGTCTAGGGCAAATTGCTGTGATATCTTGCCAACCAAAGGAGGGCTGTTCCCGAAGTCAAGTCCTCGAGAGTCGAGCCCAGAAGATATTGACGATCCTTGTTGAGACTGTTGAGAAAGCTGATGCTGGATACCCAACGGGTGATTAAAGCCTTCAGAGATGCTTGCAAACGGTTGGGAAGCAGCCGAGGGTGTGTTGATTTGTCGCATGCGGAAGGAACTGGGAGGTGGGTTACCCGAACTGGAGTGGGGAGGTTGCGTGCCATTGACAATGTTATAAGCGCTGAACGACGATCTGAAAGGGCCTGCTCCAAAATCGCCTGAAGACTTTGTCCCTTGAAGTGGAAGCTTTAGGGAGAGACCTTCTGACTCATTAAGATAGTCTGATGAATGGAAATTGTTGTTACTGTTATACACCGGATGACCTCCACCCTGCACAAACACAGGCTCGGAGAGTGTAAGTCGATGGTTGCCGTCAAGGTTCTGAGCCAATTGTGAAGAGCGATGAAGGATGTCGTTATGGGTATGACTGGTGCTAAAATCAACATTGGACGGAGAATCGGAACGGCCCGAGGGAAGACGGAATTGAGTCTCGGGGGAGGTGGCACCCGAGTCTGTGTTAGAAGTGGACTGCGACATGGCGAACGACTGATGGGGAAATCGATGGGGCTCTGCGTCAGCCTGAGCGTCAAGGGAATCCAGCAGAGAACGATTGATGAGGTCTTCTTCAAGAGGCTGTAACCGAGGAGTCGACAGAGTGGGAGCTAAGGACGCCAGGATGAAGAAACTGGAAAATGTGGGGAAGAATTACAAGTGGTTGAAGCTATGTGATAGACTAGTAATTGAACATCAACAGTCTGAGAGATCAACGCGGGGGGTGGGAGTGCGAAAGGTAGCGCAAATACGAGGACTGCCGATATGGATACAATGAGGAGACGACGATGGAATGAAGATGAAGTGCGAGTTTAGAATGCTGTTTGATGACGCGGGAGCGGTACACGACGACGACGAGATGATAGTGGGCAACGGGAGACGACGTGCACGACGCGTGGGACTGGATAAATAAGATGATGAATTGCAGTGGATAGACGGGGATGGGCGACACCGGAGAACAAGACGCACGAGAAGGAAGGTGAGCTAGACGTGCGACGCGACGGCGACGGGTTTGTTCGCTGTGGTTGTCGACGGCGATCGAGTTGTCAAAGTGTGAAGGAGCAAAAGGAAGCGCGCGGGGCCGACACAGAATCCAAAAAAAATCAACAAACGCCAATATTTGGGTCACACCGGTCACGCTGTTTCCCACGCACGGACCCTAACCTTAGACCATTCCCACGCTCACAGTGAGTGTCATGGAGCGATTGTGAACTTGGTCCTGACAATTTTACAATGACCAAATATCTTCGTCTGAGCACTAGATTTTGAAGATGCCCGGGTCATCGTCGAGTACCATCGAGTTCGCCTGCTAGAAAGTCAGAATAACAGAATACTGCGAACGTTCTCCACTCTCGATTGACATCTCCTAACTGTCATGTCAATGTAGAGTAGACAATGGTTGCCATTCACACAGGAGTCTGTTTGTCGTGCCGACGCCACGTAATGTCAGACAATCCCCGACCCGAGTCAGACCCAGAACGATGGTAGGATACTTCACGCGGGAGAGCACTGTACATAAAAAACATGTCGTGTAAAAATCATATCGTCATGTGCATCTGAGATTTCGTGTCATGTCTACCAGTCAACATGTTTTGAAATTGACCAAAGACTCACTGCAAGACTCCGATCTGAAGGCTCACACCGTGTCTAATTTCCTCAGTGCCCCGAGCAGCATTAGACAGGAAATCAAGCCGATGGCCCAAAAAGCCGCTCCGAGAAACCTCCATTTGGATCTCAATGTCGCTGCCTCGATGGAGTAGGGTGAGTGTGGATCATAGTACGGCAACAATCCAAGCGTTAGCTGGGTGTGCACAAGTGGGGCGGCCCCTAAAGGTGAAGGGCCAATGGCAAACTGTAGGCCAGCAGACCTTGGGCTGAGCACGGTCTGTTCCAGTGAATGGTGGGATGGCCCGGACGACAGCAGGCCCGGCTGGCTCGGTACAATTGAGTATTTGGGAGGGGATGTGTCGGGGTTTGCACTGTGCTGTGATTCCAAACAACCAGTGTGCGACTGCATCGTCAGCGAATAGGTCCTCACACACCGTGACAAGCTGTGCCGTAGCTGAAAGCAGCAGCACATCACATATTCAAGTAACCCACGTGCGGCTCGTTCAAAAAGATCAGAACGAACAGAAGATATCTAGTACATCGATGCTCGAAGTATAATGTACGCACACAGCATGCCATTGTTCTAAGTAAACTTGTCGAATTACAAGAGGAAAAGGTGGGAAGGTGATAGTAACTCGTGTGTGGTCCAGAAAGGAAAAAGACTAAGGAATGTAGGTACATCACTCGTAAAAGATTGGATCCTCCCAATATCATTTTCCAAGCGGAGTTGACTTACAACCTCCAATATGTAGGCGTATACTCCTGGAATGAGACGGATTATTGTCTCCTGATATTGCCTGACGGGACATCCGGGCTGAATCAAGTGCCGACTCAGCGTTATTTGAAGATCCAGGTGGAAATGGATCGGGAGAAGCTGACTCCTCCGGACATTGTGAAATCATGGGGTTCCTTGGGTATGCACTACCAGAAGTCCAACTCGCGTCTGACTCGTAACTCCGTGCCGGTGGGTCGATCCCGAAATTCTGTTGAGCCATAGGCATCCTAAAGCAATGGAAAGAGGGTGATGACATCGCGGAGATAAACTTGCTTCGATTGTCATTCGGGAATGCATCAGAGAGATGGCTATTGTCAGAGTTCGACCAGACGTTGGACTGGAAAGGATAGACCGATGGGTGCGTGTGAACGTTGGCAAACTGCCACTCAGGAACCAAGTGTGAGGGGACGGTAGGTTGTAGCTGTCCGCTAAAATCAACGTGCGAAGGCCCAACCTGGTGCTGGGTACTGGCCAAAGTGCGACCCGTAATCCAGGGATCCAGGTCATTCTCGTGGAAGCCATAGTTGCCTTGAATCGTTCTATGTTCATGGGAGGGAGAATGTTCCGAGTCGTGACCCTGAATGTTAGATTGTCCTGGAAATAATGTAGTGCGAAAGGACATGGAACCGGGCTGTGGTGGGCCACTCTGATGCATCGTCAAGGGAACCTCTGGAGGACGATTTGACAGGCAATGTGACTGAGGCATAGGAATGTCGGACCAAGATATTAGCTCCGACGCATTTTCTCCGTCGTCTTCATCCGCGAGTGGCGTTTCAAATTGAGTAGGCGACGTTAGCACTGGTCCTACTTCGCACATCCCATTGGCACTGAATACGCGTGTGGAGAAAGGGCTTGGTCCGTGAGCAGTACGATAACTTGACCACCGTTGTCCCCACACAGGAAGCTTCAAGTTGATGTGAGTCTCCCAGAAGATCCCAATCTAGAAGTGACTTACATACTCCGGCGGGACATCTCGTAGATCATTTCCAATTACTCTCCCATAGATCATGGAGGTGATAGTGTGATGGGTTAGGAGGCAGTCCTGTGTCCCTTGGGTCAACAAGAAGGGGACAGTCATTCGCAAAAGTTTATAAAGGGATAGCCCGGCAGTGAAACGTGCTCGCTGCTACCGGGATGGACAGCCACGGGTTTGACTGTCTGTGCTATTTTTCCTGTATATTGGCACTGAAGCTTACCCCGACATTAAGAAAACGTGGCTTTCGATGACACAAACGAGCTGGTCATGCGCCGGTCCCCGGGTGACAGCAGAGGTGCGGGTTTGCGTCATTGCAGTGCCCAGGTAACTTTCTCCTCGTGACACAAAGGCAGCTGTACGAAGGCCAGCGCGAGTACCACTAGCCGTCCTGGCGGAAACGACTTGCTCTGGCAAGTTCACGGGGAATTGACACACTGCTGTGCAAATATACGGAAATACAAACTGGGATGGATGTATCACTGCGAGCGGGAGCCTCGAGGAAACCTGACGCCCTGTGGCAGTGACAGTTCGGTCGTGAAAATCAACACCTTTTCAACTTGCGAACGTCGGTGACCGTCCGGTTCACTGCGCGGAACCGCCTTCGATAGCCACCGCCGGGCATTGTGCCAGGTCATATGCAATGAGGTGGAAGTGAGGCATAAGTATCGTGGATTTTGGGATGCCTGCGGGGGTAATAGACGGAACGACGCGAGTACCTGGTTTTCGTCATCCTTCGGGCACTGCACCGATCTGACGACACCGGTTACCTCGGCCCTCAAGGCCTCGTGCTGCGCACCGGAAGCTCGCGTCCTGTCGAGGTCGCGTTTGCGGTCCTCCGAATTATCCGATAGTTCAGTGCTCAGCATTGACAAACGGATCACCCGCTGTGGTCTATCAAAGTATGGAGAGATGCGAGTAGTATACAATGGATATGCCAAAACAAAACAAATGTTCCAAACTGGCTCTGATATGCTAAAGCGCCCCTCCGTTTGAGGTACCAGACTGGGAAGAGGAAGTGCTCCAGCTTTTAATGGCGCTTTGTGGGCCCCGGGTGACTGAACGGGGCACAGGCACTTGCTTCCTACCCTTAATAGTCGAATCATTCACAGTAACGCCCACCCTAGCTCGAAGGGTTGCTTGAGACCTAGTGGGGAGAATGCGCCCGCGTGATGCAGTGCTTCTCGACGGCGGGGCTTTGCGTGCACCTCCCCTCGAAACGGGCCGGACGGTCGATTTACGCTTCAGGGGATCCAACACTCTTTGTCTCTTTACCTGGGTGCTGCTATCGTCGTTGATGGGTTCACTCTCTTCCCCACCTTCACTTTGACTCGACTGCAGAGGGTCTGGCGATATGACAGGTGGAGCAAGTCTTCCGCGAAAGGTACCATTACGGGGTTGGGATAACGGAAGTGTATCCTGTACTTTTCCTCGGAAAGCGCTGTGAGTGCGCTTTTTACCAGCCAAAGATGACGACCCGGAGCTCAAAGAATCCGATGAGGTCTTCCTTCGTGAAGAGACCGCATTTTCCCTAGTCAAAGGGGCCCTTGTCAGGCCATCTGCGGAAGAATGTGCGTCGGATGGCATCGCCTTGGGCGGACGATGTGGAGTTCTCAATGATGCACCAAAATCGTCCTCACTCAGACCCGCCTCGCTACTGCACATGCTGTCATCTAAAAGAGTATCTTCGTCCTGTTGGGTAGTGTCGAGCCTTGACTCATACCCGCCAACCTCGAAAGGTATTCTGTTGCCGTTGCCTGAGTTATGCACGAAGTCGAGCTGTCTCTTGTGCCGCCCTTCAAGCTGCTCGCCATAGTCCTGTTCGTCTTCAGGAATAGGGGGGTATGTGGGGCCAGAGATGACACGACAGTCATCTTCTAACCTATTGGTAACTAGACTTGGAAGCGGAGAAGATGCAGAAAGGGGTGTGGGTGGGTATGCAGATGGAAATGCCGGATATGTCCTCCACTCCGGAGAGTGGTACTCAGGGGCAGTCAAGGGCAGGTCAAGGGCCAACGCTTGTTGACCTAGAACGGGGTAGACAGAAGCGGATGGATGCCATATTTGGCACCCGTTGTTGCGCCTAGACAAGGTCTGAGAATGTCGGGCGAGGTTGGGGGACGGATGATCGCCATAGGTATGGCGTGACGTCGTAGCAGACATAGAACGTCGGACATGAAAAGCTCTTGAATCAGAATGATCATTTGTGGAAGGACCGCCTTCAAAGCGTTGATTGTCCGAGATACTACGGACGGATCCGTAACGTTTATTCGGCACACGAGGAGTCTGTATGGTGGTAGTGGTAGTGTAGTCAGTGGGACTTTGAGTGTCTGGATGGTTGCCTGAATGGGCAGAGCTTTCTGAATTAGCAGAGCTGACGCGAGCGCTCGAAAACGGCTTGTCAGGCTCTGCTTCCAGTTCCCCATAGCGCCAGAAAGGAAACCAGGAAGATGAGAAGATATAATCGAGTGGAACTTGCGAAAGAGCAAAGAGGAAGTCCCCTACGTCGCGTGAGATGTCCAATATTGGATCCACAACCACAGCGTACGGCTTAATGAAAGGACGGAGGACATGAAGGAACAAGGGTTCTGCGCCCTGTAGCGACATCAGCTCCGAAAGCAATAGAAAGCACATCATTTTAACGCACTTTAGCACGAGTCAGCAAGAGAAAAAGCAGGAAAATAGATTTGATCTCGCTGTAAAAGGGGAGGAAAATGCCCACGAGTCGGTCGAAAGTCCTCTCGTAAACCGTAAAACAGCACTACAAAAGTCAGATGAGAGCTCGACGGAGTAGTCCATCCATTCGGCATTACCCAGACAATCCATACAGCTAAACAGCCTTTGAGATCCCTCTTCCTCTGAGTGATGGCACGGGTACTTGGCTGGCCACCTCGCCTCGCAGAAGGAGGGGGTGGCTTTAAGGTTTTAAATGTTTCATAGACATTCAAGAAGACGACCAAAAAGCGGAGGATGGGAACGAAAAGCGGCATGGCGAAAATGAACAGAAGAGCATGCAACAATGTAGACGGAAAGCAAGACAGACCCGTCGGCAGGAGTGTTGATGAGAACGAGCATGTGCATCGTGGTTGAACATAATTACATAATCAAATAAAGTTGTTTATCGAAATAATTATTTTGTGAGAAAATTCTCACGGCATCATGCCCAAGATACGAACAACGAGGACCAAGAGACCCCCGGAAGGTTTTGAAGACATTGAGAGTGTGAGCATCCTTGAAACGAGCGTTTCAAGCGCTTATTTTACCTTAGGTTCTCGATGACTACGCGAAGAAGATGAGGGATGCTGAAAACGAGTCCCACGAGGGCAAGCGTAAAGCCGAGTCACTGTGGCCTATCATGCGCATCTCTCATACCCGTTCGCGGTATATTTACGAGCTTTACTACAAGCGCGAGGCTATATCCAGGGAGTTGTATGACTGGCTGCTGAAAGAGGGATACGCGGACGCCAAGTGGGTCGACCCCTTCCTGTCTATGCCTCGACGCTGAACAGTGCGATTAGCCTGATCGCCAAGTGGAAGAAAACTGGTTACGAAAAGCTGTGCTGTTTAAGGTGCATTCAAACAAAGGTCCTCCCCCCCATTCAGTTCTGTGTCCTTCGCTAACGAGTGTCTAGGACATGAACTACCAAGGCTCCACATGCATCTGTCGCGTACCCAAAGCCCAGATCCGTGCAAACACTATCGTGGAATGCGTACATTGTGGTCTGTTCAAGTGATATCCTCTTATTCCACAGCTAAATGGATGCATGTAGGCTGTCGTGGTTGCAGCTCTGACTCGTGAGATGAATGATATAAGATTCACTATGGCCGGCACGACACCAACTTATGCAATGGTCCTTTGGGTGGTACTTTTTTTTCTGATCTCCTGATCCAACATGACCATGATCATTGTGGGTATGCCATATTTGGTAGTTTGTAGACAAGCCTCTTATATTTTGTTGTTCTACTTCAAAGTGGAATACAATAGCTTGTTGTCCACCGCTTATCATTACAATGTCGCCTTACGAGTTGCCCAAGAAGCCAGTTGGTAACGTCTCGGTTGCCACTGCAACCTTGCACACTGCCCTCCCCCCGTTGTACTGAATGAACTAAAACACCTTTTTCGGTAATGCAGTTCTCGGTAGGCTAGAATATAAGTCCAAGTTCGACATATCCGAGCATTCCTCGCTGCCGTCAGTGTCACCAATACCGCTAGGTGAGTGGCATGCCCCATCAACTCTCTTCGAAAGAGATCTCACACAAGGTGATGGCACTAGGAACAAACCTGCACCTCAAGAGCAGCCGAGACCAGGAAATCGAAATGTCGACTTCCACCAGCCTCAGGAGACGCCCGCATTGCCACAAATGTGGATCGCCGATGCAAGGCCACAGGCGGAAGAACGGACTGTTTGTGTGCCCCGAAGGAACGTCTATCTTCACAGAAAGTGTTACGAGTACTCGCAAGAGCCACTCCACACCGCTTCCATCGCCTCCAGCCTCGCCGGGGGGTTCACCTCATGCTTCTCCACCGCCGTCTCCTGGCTTTTCGACCGCGCACGAGAAGCCAGTTTTTATCCCTCCACCGGGAAAACGCTGGCATTGGAGGAACCCGAATTGGGTTTCTCCGCCTCGCAAGATGCGCTTGTACACCCCTGGTGACAGAGAACGCGGATCTCTTACGCCTACTGAACTTGTCACGGAGCCTACTGCAAGTGAGAGAGGAGCTTACTTATTTCCGGAAATTATGAGAGTGGATGAAGTGGATGTAGAAGGAAATCGTCCCGTACCCTGGTCTACAAATGATGATGACGCGGTCCAAGGTGGAGAAGGGTTTGAGCGCTCACATCTTTCAAACTCGTTCTCTCCTCACTCATGGTCATCAATCTCTCAATCTCCGGCCACTGATATCAGCCTCAACACCGTGCTGCGTGCCAGCACCCCTTTGTTCAATATCTTCCGCACACCTTGCGAGGACCTTGAAAACGTTAGGCGAACTGCCCAACGCGAGGGCAAGCACGTCGCCGTTATTAACGCCCCACTCCCTTATCGCGCGCTCACGGGGGCATCATCGGATAAAGCGGACGGCACGGTTTGGGTTATCATCAGCGATCATTTTGAGGACTTGAAGTACGCAATCGATTCTCAGCAAGGATGTATGCCTGGTACGCTGTTTGAAGAACCCCAGACCAGGGGTATGGGTTTTTTTCAAGCGGTGGTTGCTGGTCTTCTGGGCGGCCTCGTGGTTGCCACCGGACTTGCTTACTTGTAGCGATTCAAATCAAGGGTTTCTGTGACATTTATGCCTTTCATTATGTGTGGTGTATGGTGCGGAGCATTATGCGTTATGTAGTTTAGTTCAATGTATGCCCAAAATGTAAGTAACCTTAAACACACGAACTCCCAATGGCCCACAAGCTCAGCACATATAAGTTAACTCAGCTGCATATCTTAGCAAGTCTGTCGAGCCACTCTCATACAGCCCAGTCATCTAATGTCCCATATCCAAGTCTATTTCCCCACCCCCTCGCCAATCTTTCCTCTACCCTCTCCTCTCGATTCCCCATGCCAATCAGTCCCCCCGAAGAGAATCCGCCACGCCAGAACGTCTTCAACCAATCACCCACTTCTTCTTTGTCGTTTCCCTTTCCTAGTTTGCTCTTCTTTCTGTTCTTCCGCTCCCTCAGTTTTGAAGTGCCTGGTTGTGAGCCCGAATAAGATTCCGGAAGCTCTGCAAAACTGATTCGCTTTGGCGTCGACGCCCTCGACGAAGTGGCATTTCCCACCACCCTGGCAACCC